>JAOYSI010024574.1:4522-33507 GCA_025775065.1 Hiodon alosoides | reverse complement strand
TATACGGAGCCTCGGGCCATGGTTCTTGGCTCTGATGGCACAGATACTTTGTTGTTAGTAAATTTGTCTCTGTCTAACAGCAGCACCTCTGGACCTCTACCTCTTGAACCAGCCAGTTCTGCTCATGGATTCTTCATCTCGCCTGTGTTTTCTTCAACTCTTGTGTTTTCAGCCTAGTGTTTCAGGGAACCCGCTTAGCCTAAAGAAGAAAGATTGCTGCCTCCAGCCTGCGCTGAGGTTGCCGCGTGCTGAATAGGATTTCCTCATGTTCTGTGTATCCTGCTTCACCTTGCGTCTTGTTGTGTGTTGTAACAATGACGCTCTTCTGTTTCCCTTTGTCCAGTGGAGCAGATAGACTTCCTACCCCATACCTTATACCCCATACCTCATACCCCATACCCCAAACCAACAGCTGGCGAGCAATGTTACGGACCCTGGACAAAAATTGATTTCGAGTCTAATTTTTAAATACTTCTTCATATCTTTATATATATTTATTTTGCCAGTTCTCCTACCCACATTTTAGAACATTCCGTTCATGCTTCAGAATATCACCCATGTTTATGTATGGTTGACCAGAGCCCCCATTGGCCCTGAGTGGAATAGTACAGAAGCTGTACTGCAATGCATAAATTTGATGCAACAGTAGAAACTCGCATATCACTGCGCTCACCCTCGCAAGGCCCCCTCTATCAGCCATGAGTGAACGGCTGACACAGCAAGCTCTCTCGCACAGTCTTAGGATCAGTTTACCCTCCCCAAATCCTAACCCTAGCCTTAACAAACATGTACCATTTGTGCTGGCATCAGCAAAATAGATACTGATCAGAAAATGCGCTATTGTTATGCTTAGCTCTCATAGTAATCTGTGCCGCTGTTTCTGTTGGTTTTCCCCTTTTATGTTAAAACCCTTCTAGCAACTAACCTATTTTATGTGCATATACGCATGAGACACTGTCCTCTGAGTGTGTGAGGAATTCTCTGATTGACAACTACATTAGGCATTAGACATCCTTTCAGTGGTCGACTCTGTAGTCTGTAGTTGTGTAGGCAAGATAATTATGAATTTACATTTCATAAAAATTAATGCGCTTAGTAGTTGTTTATGGAACATAGTTATCTCTCCAGTGATTCATTGAGTTTATACATTCAATAACTTAACATTTGTCTTACCTTTCATCCTAACATTAAGTTCTTTCTCTATGTGTTCGGTGGGAGTTGAGAACTCACTGAGGGTTATTTTCGGTGTGGTCTCACTTTGGCTGACAGAGCCAATCATTTCCTGTTCCTTCTCGTGGTTAACTTCTGCATATATGTTGATCCATGGGATTTTTCTGAAAAAAACAAAACAAAACACAACAAAATCATGCACGTCGCAAATGCAGAACAATTATTTAATTAACGGATTCTGGAGGGACAAGTTCATAGAACTGCAATAATTAATTTAACAATCTTCTCTTTCACATGCACACTTACTGATCATTGGCCTCAAATCAACCAGAGATGTCTACAAAGACCATATGTAAGAACTCAGCTCATGTTGGTCAATATGTAAGGAAAAGCTTACAGAATGGAATTAGGCATGTCTACAAGAGGAAGCCTTACTACTAATTGAGGCAGAAAGCCATTACTGACCATAAGGCTGCTCTCACACAAACTCTGTACTAAAAACATAATTGATGAGGGTAAAGTCTACAAAGTAATATGAATACATTATTCTGATACGAAAATGTACCTTTTGAACTTGTATATTAAAAAAACGGCTAAACCCAAAAATACAATGGAGAGAAGCATCAACATAGCTGAGCTACTGTGTCTTGGGCTGGAGTCGACGAGGGGAGCTGGGAAAAAATGAGAAAATAGTTTTGTACACAAATGTAATAATATCAAGAACAATCCTCTTTGGCCACATTTCATTCATATATATATATATATATATATATATATATACATACACACAGCTCTGGAAAAAATTAAGAGACCACTTAACCAGTTTTTCTTGAATCAGCATCTCTACATGTATGGCAGCCAGTGTCAGACATTCCAGTGTCTGTTGAATTCCAACACTGGCACACCTCATTCTACTTAACGGGGTACTGATTAGGGGATCCCCTGAACTAAATCTTATTTTACCAGGAAAAGTATAAAAACTACTGCTGTGGTCATCACTATTCTCTTGCATTAGGACCAGCTGGATGGCAAAACCAGTGCTATTAGTACATTAAAAGTAATAGGAAAAAAAATACTATTGACCATGCAAAAAAAGAAACGTTGAGTGAGGAAAAGAAGGGTTCAATTCTGGCTTTTCTGGCAGAGGGATACAGTGAGCGTCAGGTTGCTTCCATCCTTAAAATTTCAAAGACGGTGGTTCATAAGAACAAGGTCAAGAAGCAGACACAGACCGGCAGAGGTCGAAAATGACTCTCACTGACTGGAATTACCACTGACTCATTCAAATGTCACTCAACAACCGCAGGATAACATCAAGTGACCTACAAAAAGAAAGGCAAACGGCAGCTGGAGTGAAGTGCACAGTGAGGACGGTTCGAAACAGGCTCCTAGGGGCAGGGCTGAAGTTGTGCAAAGCTAGAAAAAAGCTTTCCATCAATGAGAAGCAAAGAAGAGCCAGGCTGAGGTTTGCAAAAGTCCATAAGGATTGGACCGTAGAGGACGGTAAGGTCATCTTTTGATTTTCAGTCCAATTTCAGTCCAAGTCCAATTTTCAGCTTTGCCCAACACCTGGTCATCTAATGGTTACAGGGAGACCTGGAGAGGCCTACAAGCCACAGTGATTCGCACCCACTGTGACATTTGGTGGCGGATCGATGATGATCTGGGGGAGCTTCAGCAAGGCTGGAATCGGGCAGATTTGTCTCTGTGAGGGACGCATGAATTAAGCTATGTACAAGGTTATCCTGGAAGAAAACTTGCTTCCTTCTGCTCTGAAAATGTTCCCCAACTCTGAGGATGGTTTTTTTCCAGCTGGACAATGCTCCATGCCACACAGCCAAGTCAATCAAGGTGTGGCCAGCCCAATCTCCAGACCTGAACCCCACTAAAAACCTCTGGAATGTGATCAAGAGGAAGATGGATGGTCACAAGCCATCAAAAAAAGCCGAGCTGCTTGAATTTTTGCTCCAGGAGTGGCACAACGTCATCCAACAGCACTGTGAAAGACTAGTGGAGAGCATGCCAAAACGCATGAAAGCTGTGATTGAACATCAGGGTTATTCCACCAAATATTGATTTCTGAACTCTTCCTGAGTTAAAACATTAGTATTGTGTTGAAAAATGAATATGAACTTGTTATCTTTGCATTAGTTGAGGTCATTACATCTGAAAACACTATCTTTTTGTTATTTTTGACCAGTTGTAATTTTCTGCAAATAAATGCTCAAAATGGCAATATTTTTTATTTGGAATTTGGGAGAAATGTTGTCAGTAGTTTATAGAATAAAATAAAAATATTCATTTTACTCAAACACATACCTATAAATGGTAAAACCATAAAACCACAGAGAAACTATACATTTTGCAGTGGTCTCTTAATTTTTTCCAAAGATGTATATATGTATATATGCATAAGCATTCATTCCCCGTTGAAAAAAAATACTTGACTTGAATGACCTCTGCTTTTGCACAAAAATAGTAGTTCACATGATTTAGGGTCAAATACACCTGGCTCTATAATTTCCCACAGTCAGGTATTGAATTTCAAGCAAGGGAAAAACCAGGAAGATGAAGGAGTTCTCAAAAGAACACAGGGAAACAGTTGCAGAAAGGCACACATCAGTAAAAGGGTGAAAATGTTGTCATCACTGAATATCCCTTTGAACGCACTCAAGTTGAACTTTAAGAATTGGGTTTTGGATGGAGGGAGATAGATACATTCCGTACAATGCTTTTCATACTGGTGTGGAAAAAAATAAACATTTGTTGAAAAGAAGTGGAAGACATCTGTACCACCTAGATCAGACGATCCCTCCAAACTGCACAGCCAGGTGAGGAGGAGACTGAATGAAGTTGCTGGTCTGAGGCCAGTGGCAACATTGAAATAGATTCCTCATTTTCATTGATTGTCAATCCTTTTTTAATATATAATTGTGTGAGTGCCTGGGTGGACTGGTGCCATAAAGACTTTCAGGCTAGATGAACGTTGGATTAAAATTAATAAAGTGTGTTCTCAAAATAAATACCGCAAGTCAAAACAAGTCATATATAAACATTGACGTCTTACCCAATGTCAATTGTGTGATGTAAACAATTATTTGAACACCAGGTTTCAGCTCAAACTCAACCAAATTTTGGTTCAGGGCGCTGACTAGAATTGCTGACATCTGTAACGGAACAAAGACAAGAATTTTAAAAATACACCATTAACATCAACCTTTCCCTACCCAACTCTCCTATCAAGCACAAAATATTCACAAATACTGTTTTTTGTTTTTGTTTTTTAAAACAAATAATTAGTTAATTGATTAGTTGCACAGTCAGAAACGTTTTCTAAAACGTTTTTTTTTTCTAAATAATTTGCTACTGCCAAAATATCATGGCAGAAACTGCTTACTTGCTCCAGGTCTTCTTCACTTTTTACCCCTGACCGGTTTTTGCTTGGCAGGAGAAACAACTCGGCAGTCGTTGGTACACCTGGAAACATTGCAATCAGAAGCTGCTCTTCTGGGAAGTCAGACACCTATGGCAAAAAAAATATGCTTTTTACTTTATTTTGTTGAAAATATCTTTGGCATGTAGAAAATGCTACTGAATAAAATTGTATTAGTGAGTTGTCAAAGTTTTGAGTCGTTCGTAGCAGTAATTTCAAATAAATGGGTATAACCATGGATCACCCGGAGTCACGAGTTCACGAGATAACCTACTAAGAGAACTGACCCAGTGATTTCTGTGGATACCTATAAATGGACACGCAGTCCCTCGGCTTCTTATTGCAGAAGATTACGGCACGAAGTTGAAATCGATCGCTCGGTCGAATCAAATCAAATTGCAAAGCAGAACACAGTGCTCGGAGTAACAAAAAAATAGTGAGGCCAGGGATAAACACATCACATTATAATCATGTGACGCCCACCTGCACCTGCTGGGAGCCAAGGGAATTGACAGCTTATTTAAACACTATGTAGTCTTTCTGTAGCTGCCCGGGGTTTGCAGTGGAAGGAAGCAAGGAAGCGAGGTGGGAATAAAACGAAGCAAATACACTGGCCAAGACCTCGAACCCAAGAGGGGGAGCTGAGAGCAGCCTGAGTAAAGCAAGTTTGTCGAAATTCTTTCTCATTTTAGTTATCTATTTTTAAAGCAAACCCGTGAGGGACCTTGAAGACTTTCATTAGGTTTTTTTTTGTGATATCCGGGATTCAAACTTAATTAAACAAATGGGCTTCCTGTCAATACAATGTGGTTGTCCGATTAATGCAAAAAGGAAGAACGACAAAAACAAAACATTTTTAAATAAACTAAAAGTACAACTGCATTGCATTCACAAAAGCAGATTTATTTACTCTTCCAAACCCGTAACAAATAATTTTGCGAGTAAAATTAAGTATGGCTATCCTTTTGCCCAGGCCCAGTATCAATGTCGTCAGGACCCCACTGGTTAATTTGTGATGAAATTGCTCCCGCCTGCTCTACACATTTAATTGCACAGTTCTAGCGAGCCTCGCTTGAAATAATTCAGTGTGAAAACTGTGAAAAAATATACAGTTTAACGGGGGGGAAAATAACAAAACACAGAAAAGAGCTTTTACAAAGAATACCAACGTCTAGATGCAAGCCTCACAGACTCAGAAGTATTCTGACAGACCTCCCCTTTAGAAGCCTGGCTGCAAGAGATGGTTGCTGTACAGCCTTTTTTCTCTTGCACCTCAAGCAACTCACATAAGGTAACTTAAGCACATTGTGCAGATTTTGCATTCACCGAGAGAAAAGTTTACAGGAAGCCACAGACATGGAAAATCACACAGATCTGCAAAAAAGGCACTGCTAGGCTACCCCAGTCTCCTAAGAATTTGCAGACTAAGCAACATCTATTAGCAAACTTAAATTCAAAGCATTTTGAGCATTAAACCGAAACTATCTAGGGACAAGCAGTTGCATGATGCTAAGCTTCATTGCTAAGTGAAGGTTGATTTATTTCTGAAGCATTTGGTCTACTTTGCAGTAGGGAGCTGTTTATCGCAGATGCCATTGAGTTTGCTTTCTCACAGAGGTGAACAGTATGGTTTTGTTCACAAGCAATTGAAAATCTGTCTTGCTCAAGTTTTGACATTATGGCTGGGACAAAATCAAAACATTAAATAACTATCATATAGCTTTTTTTATTTTTATGAGTAGAAGAAATAAGAGACTAGCAAAAGTAAAGAAAAATGAAAGACAATTATTAGATATACGTTTATTGTGTGATTGAATGTGATTGAATTGTGTTAGGATGGTGAGCAGTAAAAGGAGTTCCAGCATTCCAATCCCTACTCCCTCTCAACCTGTAATGGAAATGGGGCCAGTATTTGCAGGTTCCAGGGGAAATTGACCCCTCCCCTATTCCATTGACACAAAATAAATTATGTAATTTATCATATACACAAAATAATTATATAAATTATAAGTACACATGCATTTATATCCCCCTAACTAATTATTATCACATCAATATAAAATGCATATTCAATTTATTATATAAAAACCTGAAAATTGCATAATACACCCAATCCCCAAATAATACGGTCACCCAATTGCGAGTTATAAAGCAACACTTATATAGTGTGGACTTCGCAAAACTATGTCCCGATCACAGTAGGTAAGAACATGGCTATGTATTTATCCCATAATACTGGGATAAAAAAGCATGCATTCAAAACTTTAAAAGCTCTTTGAACACTGATAAGTTTTAGATGTTATGTTTAAAAAAAAAAATAAAAAAAAATAATAATAATAATATATACACTAATTACTAAATAAAACATTTTAAAAATGTCCTAGCGATGTCTAACTTCATTTTGGTTAAATTTCTTACAATTTCTTACAATCTCTTACAATGGCGTGTCCGTTGTTCGAATCATATATAAAAGGAATGTGTTTGTTAGCCGTTGCGGACTTCAGTCCATCAGATATTGATTTGGACTTATTTAAGAAATCCCCGGAGTATATAGCAGTCTCCACCTCCCAGGCAGTAATCAATTTTCAGAGTGTTTAACACGTGAAGTAAAAATGCGGCTGAGCCCATATTAACGATTTTATCGGCTGGGGTTTTGTTTAACACCAATTCAGGAAGTTACAATGGATACCGGAGTTGAATCTGCAATATAAGCTGTACTGCTTTACATCTTTAATCTAATTTGCATAAAATAGAGAATTTGCCAACTAGACAACTAGAAGCTAGAATGTGCTTGTGATAGCAAAAAGCACAATTACAGTGATTCAAATAAAAGACAATTAATTACAACAGTACTTAAGGGGCTTAACCACCTATTCTCTCCATAATTTATTCCACTTATTATTCTGATTTACTTAATAAATCATCAAATCTATACAGTTTTTTTCTAAACACACAAAATCTGAACATTATGTACTTGGCCCTTGTAGGCAATGCACCACCTTGTTCACAGCAAAGTTTATTGGTTAAGAATGCTTACATATTCCACCTGGATCTGCCAAGTTATAGACAGGGCTAACAATGTCGGCTCAGATACCAGCCCAAGGAGGGGCCTCCTGTCCTCAAAAACTATACGTGGCTGCCACAGAGACATTCTCATCCTCATATTCCTCGGCATGTCCCGCTGATTCAAAAGAAGCAGGGTTGGCATACGGGATGTTGGGAGTCTCCGGTTCCAGCTGAACAACCAAAGCCGATCAGGATGTGGCAAACACTCATCTAAATGTCTTTTCCAGAAATAGTGTGATACAATTCGTCCCACCCGGCTCTACTGTAGAACCAGCATCTGCGCCTCCTCTTCCTTCGCCTTAGGAGGAGGAAGAGCTCCTCACCCTCACTTCCTTCTGTTCCCCGAGATGCTCCTTAGAACGGTCTCTCCTTCAATGCCCTCTGGGCCATTTTCGACCGACCGTTCTAGAGGGAGAATGGCCCTTCCTACGGGTATATCCACTCAGCTGGGGAGGCAGAAGCCAGGCGCTGGTGACAGGCCAATCTGCACCGTTCTCTAGAACTTGGAGAAATGCTCGCAAACCAAAGCCTGCTCGTCATGTTCCTGCCCTAGAAAATGCATGCACGAGTCATGCCCATCTGCCGACGGTCTCTGCTTAGGGCATCTCTTGCACCTGTGAAAGGGATTCTCAAACATTGCATTCTAATATGAACCGAGAACAATACACAAAGTGAGATGAAAACGTTTGCATACCAGCAAACAAACATGGAGTGAAAATGTTGATCTGTATTGAAAAATATTGATCGCGTCAACAGACGAGAAAAGCCTGAATATGTCATACAGAGACGAGGCTTCATTGGAAGTCTTGGAGCTGCATCGACAATGTCGAGAGCAGCAAGGCATGCACTTTTGTCTTGTAACCGAGGTATACACCTGCGCATCGAAGATCTTGGTTTTGCTTCTGTTTTTTTTTAAGCAACCAGGTCTGGTGTGCTGTACCAGTTTTAAAGGCACAAAGGAGCCTGTGTGGATATTGTGAAATATGCTGCAGCATGCCTACAACCAAAAGCTTATAGAATAACCTGGCTGTATATTAGCAGCGGCAGAGCCCCATACACAGCTAAAAAGCTATTTGCTTTAGCCGGAAACTTCAAGATACCAGTGACGCAGCTGCTATCACTAAAACCTGCTTTCCTGCAATGAAAAAGACAAAGCTAAACACACACAAGCACGCTACAAAGCCAATAGTTACAACCGAGAACTGTTAAGCATAAGGCTTCATTGCTAGGCCTAGGCAATGCAAGGCCCAGGCTTCCGCAAGATGACTAGACTGCGATCGGGGTGGCTAGCGAATGCAACACATCACAATTACTACACAAAAAATCAGTAATTACATACGAAAACAATACCTTTTTAACAGTTAATCCACAAAATAGGGAGGGGAGATACTTAAAAAGAACTCATATACTCAATTCTGCGCATCAGAAGAAAAAATAGACAGAAGTGTCATGGGCCCAGGTTGTATAAGATTGTGGTCACATGACACCAAGTGCTGCTATGACATATCTGCTAAATTACCCATTAGCAATGGTCACAGACAGTGTTTTGTGTTTTATTTTGTTTTATTAAGTATGGGCACTTTCTGCATTTCATCACTCATGATTTGCCATACCAACTAACCAACACTGACAAGAAAATATATAACAGCAGCAGTCCTAATTATTGCAGTCCAAAAAACTTCCAACCAAAGGTCTAAACAGTTTAATTAGGGCATTTATTTTTTATTTGTAACGAATTGAGGCCAATAATTTCCCTGTCAAATTTTCAGGTAAAATGAGTGACAGATTAATGGTATCAGCGAGAAAGGAAAATTAATGTACCCAACAATCTAAATTGTGACATGCGCTGTTGTATGATAATAACACAGTATTACAAAATCAACTGAACACATAATACCATAGAGGGGGGCACTCAGGATGATTGAATATTGGCATACAGTAATCCTCAACAGTAGTTTCTTAAGAGTGCCAGACTAGCCAAGGGGCATTCTGCTGAGCTAAATCATGGGATGCCAAAGAAATCTTTAAAAGTAGGACAAGTAACAAAATTACCTGAGTTTCTCCATGATTCTCCATAGATCTATAGTCTTATCTATACAATGTTAATTTAAAACACAAAAAAGTATACAAACCGCACAATAACTTTGTGTACAGCTATGCAGTCGGTCTTTGCTTGTTAAAGATTTCTCTATTTCACCAAGAGCCCTAATGAATGTGTCAGTATTTGCCGGCTGCTACCATGTGCATCTTTTTGAAAACATTGTTCATTCAATGTTTTTCCGGGCA
Organism: Hiodon alosoides; assembly: GCA_025775065.1. NCBI lineage: Eukaryota > Metazoa > Chordata > Actinopteri > Hiodontiformes > Hiodontidae > Hiodon > Hiodon alosoides. The sequence continues at coordinate 23,552 of JAOYSI010024574.1, read as the reverse complement.
GATGGCCAACAAAACATCAGAAATAGTAGGCTGCTGCTTGAGGGATACCCAAATATGCTGCTTGTGTCCCAAGAACAGCAAGGTAAGTACCCAGAAACAAATACTTACTGGTAACAGAGCCTTCTTTATCAGTCTGCCAACATCCTGTCTCCACTCAGGAATGTTAGGGTTGTATTCATCCAGATTGGAGGAGAAAGATATGAGCAGTGATTTGAATGACTCTGTGAAAGCATGGGAAAAATGCTTATTAGTTACGATGTTACAGTTAGTATCAGAAATACGCTGTAGTGTCATGTTTTGCGCTGGAATTTAAGTTTTATATTGATATCAAAGTGGTATAGCTCCTTTTTAAGGTAAAAACATACATAATAAATGATATTACATAAATAAATGCATATACATTTATGATAACTTTGAGTAATAAAAATGTAAATGGTAGTGAATATGATAAAAACAAAGCTTAATGGTATCAAAATGATCGCAAGCACAATGAACTTTAATGAATAGCTAATAGTCTGCACCGCAAAAAAACAAGCTATTCTAAACATTTTACCAAACCATTGTCACGGATGAAATAATGTTGTGGATTAATATGAAATCATGTTTACCTTGCACAGCTACTGTCTTTGTGTCTTGCAATATAGTGTTCCCAGATGATACCTGGACAGTAACAGTGTTCATTCCCTCCGTCAAAAAAGTGTACGGGGTGCTTCCTTCCAAAGTTATTATTGGCTACATTTTTTTTAAAGGAGGGGGACAGAAATACATGAATAAATACAAATAATATCGGGTCTACCAAAAAACGCGAATAAAATAAATACAGAAAATCAAATTCATCACGAGAATCAGACAAACAACTGACTGACCAAATGCAAATAACCCACTCTAGTTAACCCTCTGAAAACGAAATTTCCAACCAAATGACTTGAGCACAATTACCTCAGTTCTGTTCTGAAACCACCAGAAGTAGGTTAAGGTTCGGGGATAGCTAGGCCAAACAACCGCAGTTAGGTTGACCTCCTTATTCTTAATCGTGACAAATGGAGCTAAGAGACGAACATGCTCCACTGGGCCTGAAACACATTAGCCTGCATTTTATACATATCCACAATGCAGTACATGAAGTGACACTGAATTCTTGACAAGAATGGGCGTCTAACAGCTTTAATGACTTCGGCAGTGTTTTTCGCCTCTGCCCTTTAGTCATGTATTTTGCACTATAGATGTAAGACAACATTGCGATGCTTTTATAAAGTAAAAAAAAAATCTCTTTCAGTTGTGAAAGTTGGAAGCGTGAGCAGCTAGAATTCGTGTAATCCTCAGATAAAGCTTCCATTCGTACTCAGAGGTAAAAGTGGATTTTAAGGCGGAACCGACATCTATTATCGCTGGGCTTAAAAAAAAAAAAATGTTCACCCATTTTTTACCCAAGATAAGCTCTGCACCAGCCTTCAGCCGATGTAGCTCACTAGCGGAATCCAACTCCGTAGTCAGTGTTTACTGAGAAAATCTTAAATATATTTGGCATAGAGCTTAGGCAGTTTGGAAGTCAGTAAATACGATAGTTTAGAACAGAAATCTCATGAAAACTGTATAAGATGAGACAAATTATCCAGTCAAATGGATGAGCATTTTGATTTAAAATAATCTATATTATGGGGTGCCGATCAAGATATAATCATGTTCTACACATCTCTGTTGGTCAATTGGTATAATGGCAGATGTATTGGTTTGCTGGTTTGAAAAATATACTGTGGTTTTCTTGTAATTCTTGTATAGGTGGGAAAACACATGTATTGTGTATTAGATATATTGGCTTGTCACCTTGGCCAGTTTATTATTTCGTATTATTTTCGTATTATTTATTAGGTACACAATGCGTATGTTTTCCAACCAATACATTAGCAGCAAAATGAATAAGCCATCAAACCAATACATATGCTATCATACTAAATAGGTTAACAATTAACAGATCAAGATATGCAGAATTCAAGATAGCAATTACCTGGATTGCGCCCTGTATTCATTCTACACACACAGACACAATTAACCTCATCCTTTCATTATTATCAAGACATTTCTCCAGATTTTAGATCACCTTTCATTGCAGGAGTTTTTTAATGTTTATTACTTTATCTTTTTGTAGGCTCCCATTTAAAACGAAGAGTAACTTAGAGAAAAGAGTTTCAACTCAATTAAATGTTTCTTTCTTATTGCACTCATACTATAATTAGTTTATACTAATTAAACTTTAGTTTCTATTCTTTAGTTAGTTTTTTCGGGTTAACATAAAAAAGGTTTTATTTTATATTAGATACATTACATAAGGTATGAAGTATAAATTTAAATAAAATTTTACAACAAATTGAAACATGGGCATTGTCTAGTCCTAGACAATTTCAAGAATACTGAATTTTGCTAGTGAATCAAATCAAACTGAAAGCTGGTGCACAGCTTATATTCTGGAAAACTGGATGAACAGTTTCCTTTTTTTTTTTTTTTTTTAAAGCCCATTGATAATAGAAGTCCGTTCTGCCTTAAAATCCACTTTTACCTTGGAGTACCAATAGGAGCTTTATCTGAGGATTATATTAATTCCAGTTGCTCACGCTTCCAACTGGCTAGAAACTACGTTTCACAATTGAAATGATTTGCAAGTGATCTGATTTCATAATAAAGCTTTGCAAGATTATCTAAAATTGTAAACATAAAAAAAAAAAAAAAAAAATACAAATAAAATAAAACTTTAATAAAAAGTACTGTTCATTTTTACATACAAGTAATGTGTAGGTATAGGGTGGTGCTGTCAAATCCTAGGCTGTTTTCTGCAAGCGCAGCCACTCGGAATATTCCGGAATTTTTGTAAACATGTCGGATTCCCTCCTCTGTCCAAGTAAGGTTAGAATAAGACACCGCGGTGCCATCTCCAAAGTCTAGCTGAATGTTTGTTCGCATGGAGTCACCCTGTGGAGACAAACATGGAATTAGTTTGAGATGAGTTGGACCCATTGTCGTAAACATGATAAATACTTTCAACAACTTTGTGTACATACTGATCTTAATGTTACATAACGCAAGTAGCATGAAGAACAACTAGGGCGACATAATGGGCTGCAGATGCAGAGTATATGAACGGCAGACATCAACACGAGCAGATGACATATTGTAAAAGTTGGGGGGGGGGGCAGTCCTACTACGTTGCACATTTTCCAGTGCATGAGCTGTCCTGGTTAATTATTCCATGGATCCATGCAATTTGTTGACTCCTTTGGGGCTACATCTGGTACTGAACCAGCTAAGCTGAAGAGGTGGCTGCTGCTAGTGCGGTTTCAAAATCTCTGTTTATCTGAACTAGCAGGGAAATTCCAAATCTCCCAGTGTACCACTGTGCAATCTGGGATAGTAATGCATTTGTAACAAAGCTTCAACCAAACAGACAATAAACAACAAAAGCAAAAATTATTTCCAAGACCTTTTTTTAATTTATTATTATTTGAATTGCTGTAAACATCTGCACATTTATGGTTTCTATGAGTGTCTTTAGTCTTTGGAATAAATCCTAAGCTTTTATTTATTGGTTTGTTTGCTTTCAGCGGTCTTTAATCGGCATATGACTGAAATGTCTCATCAGGTTAGGGGCCCTGAAACTTAATAGATTCATTCCATCACTTGAATGAATTGCAACTCTCCGGCTTCCAATAGAGCCCTCAACAGTGCAACGTATTTCCACCCATTACTATTGACTCATACAACTTCACTTATTTACAGAGATTTAAACTTTTAATTTCTTATTCATTTCATTAGTGTAATTGGGGGGGGGATAACACCATAAAAATAGCCTTATTGATGTAAACTGAAGTGTATACTTTGTGCTCTTAGGAAGGTACCCTTGCATGTATGCATTATTTTAATATTTATGAAATATGTGTAATGCACATTTCTGCTTTAGTTTTATTTTTTAAATCTTTTCGTTGAAAAAGATGCAAATGTGGTGTGACAGCAGAGACTAAATCCATCCAACTCCTTTCTCAGGGAAATTTCCTAAAACGGCCCTGCTAAAAAGTCTGTACTGTACATTAAATATTTAGGGCCATTCGCTCTGACCAAGAAATACCACTATCTCAACCTTCATGAATATAAATTAAAGCTGAATTCAACTGGAGGATTTCCAAATGCAGTCTGCTTCCAAGAGGATTCTTTTCCTCCCTCTCTTATCGGTTTTTCAAATCAGAGAATCCCTTTCTTAATGAAAGAAATGGGCCTCATTTCCTCAACTCATCACTCAGTAATATGACAACTTTGCCAAGGAGGGACCCAGAGTGAGAGAGAGAGAGAGAGAGAGAGAGAGAGAGAGAGAGAGAGAGAGAGAGACTTACCTCTAGCCATACTGAATGATTGTCGCCTGGGTGACATTGTAATATCAATGGAACACATTCCCTTACATTTAATGTGAACTAACACAACACCTCCTGAGAGCACCAGACCCCAGGAACGTTAATAGTACTCCAGCAAAGAAGGTCTTCTTTTCTTTCCTTTTTTTCTTTTAAAGGTCAAAGTGAGGTAAATTTGTGAGTCTCAAGCACCACCTAACCCTAACCCTAACCTTAACACCCTTTACGTACTTTTTTTTCTTTTTTTTTCATTTGAGGCCGTGAAAATTGTAAAAAAACTGAATTATTTTAACCACTATTATTAATCAGTATATTTTTTATTCTGGACATTGTAGCAATCAGGAATGACAGGAATGAAAAATACAAGAACATTTTTTTTCTGGTTGGCTTTGTATTGGCAGGGGCTTTGTTTCATTAAAAAAAAAAAAATCACAAAATGCTACACTTCTGCAGGCCATTACTAAGAGCACCGTTTTAAATAGACTATAAGTAGGGTCATTATAAATAAAAGCTGGACCAAGTCAATGCGTTGCAATAGAGATTGCAAAAGCTGTTCTTGGATGAAAACTCAAGAGAAAATTCTTGCTAAATAATGCATGACTAACTAAGATAGACTGCTATGAAATAATGCATGAACGTAAAAATACTGAAATTCAGTTTTTAACATAAAACGTTTTAATATTTGCATTATCGCTGCATAGGTCGACAAAATCCCCCTTGAATGATATGCGGCCAGTGCACAGCTTGGTCTTTGCCAACAAACAGAGAGTCGTTCTATATCAACATACCGTATCGACATACGTTTGTGACAAACAGGTAGGGGAAAGTGACACAGGCAAGCAAACATACTCACATACACACACACACCAGTTTACAATTAAGTTGTAGATATGACACACCAAATCAAACAGTATGAAACGACAGATTGAAAAACATTGAAATAGTTGAATATTAACCGTGCATAGTAAAGTTGTTGAATTTAATTAACAAAATATCCCAGGATAGAAATCAGGGATGTATACCCTGCTTAATATCCTACAGCCCACTTACTTCTTTCAGTAGGATTCTAAGCCTGATTATTTATTTATGTTACCAATAGTTCGCTAGCCTTCTGCCATGCTGAGATTTGCCTGTTTTTGCCTCCTGTCGGGAATGTCTAGTGCCCTTCTACTTTTGATTTCAAAATATGTGAAATCTGTGTCCACCCCTTTCACAGCATGAGAGTTAGATTTGTTTCCGGGATTAATAAATTCCGATAAAGTTAGTAGAGATTTTATCACAAATGCCATTATTGCGTGCGTCATAGGAGTGACATTTGGTCCAGCCCCAAGTATCAGAAAAAAATCTGTTTATGTGTATATACGATTTTAGAAAAAAAAATAGAAAAAAATCTATTTTTGTGTACCATTTCATTTAATGGATCAAGACTTAATATGACATCAATAAATTACTGTTTAACAAAACTAAATTATGCAACTAGGCAACATGCCCTTTAAAAAGATGCCTGCTAATCATACAAGATGTGCTTGTCTTACGATCTGGCTAGCAGAGCAGTGGCCCTGCCAGTTAACCATTAGCCAAATCCAAATAAGTGAAAAGATAAAGGAAAGCTGAGATAAATGTAAAAAGGTTACATTTAAAGAGCCAAGGGACCTGGGGTGGTTTTCTAAACCATCATTGACTTAAATATTAAACGTTTTTTTTTATGTAATTTGCATGATGCACGTCAGAATTCACATGTGTCCTTCATTTGGCTTTCTTTAAAAACAATGAAAATGTGAATTTACTCACCTCTTCGAGGTGCACAAGGAATGTTACATTGGTACCCAATGTTGCTACCAAGCTTCCTTCCTTAGTGATGAGACTGAGGCCTTTTGGAACTCTGTTAGGACAATGCTGATTCTTGGCTGTGTACAATTCCTTCACTCCCTTGGTGCAGTTATTGGATACTATTTTCCGGTATCTGGCCAAGGCAAATTCAAAGCATAGCATAAATTAATTAAACAGAAGTTGGTCCGCTTTTTAAAAATCTTAAATTATTAGGCAACTACTGAATAACATGAAGAAAGGTTAGGTCCAAAGATTTGTTTACAAACTACATCTTCTGAAAAATGTCTCAAAACATGCGACTGCTTTATCCTGCAACCACATAAAATGTAGGCCGAAACCACATATATTAAAAAAATGATAGTGGTAGTCTGCAGATGATGCGGGTAGTGGGAGGTTATTGATATCTTACCCGGTGCTGTTGAGGTAGTTCTGTCCTTGGCTGCAGCTTCTGGATACAGTCAAGGGGTTAAACCAAAATGCTGGCAAGCAGTTTCCATCACTACGCCGTTCATATCCATAGTCGCTTTCATAGAAAAGGTGCAAAGCGCATTCAATCAAAACAAAACTAGATGATCAATATCATTGCTTTTAACTAACTCTTCAGGTTTGGTGGTGGGGGCGGGGTTAACAGCGATATAGCCTCAATCAGAATTTATTATAAATGGACAAAATGTAAAAAATGACTAATGGCATTGAGCAACATTGTTTTCTGTCTATTTGTCCTGTTAGAAAAATTCAAGAAAAGTCAAACTGTATGTTCAGTGTCTCTGACATGTTTTCATTGCCACAGATTTTAATTTGGATTCAAGCCCATGCTTTGAATATTACTCTCTAGGACATTCAATAGTCTAAGGTCTATCGTAGATTCTATCAGGTTTTCCGCAAGGATTTGCCTGTATTTCGCTCTAACGAATTCTTCCCATTCCCAGCCGATGGAAAGCCGTCACCAAAATGCCCAACGGTAGGGATGTACTATGGTGGGTTTGAGCAAGACATAATGCTTAGCACTTAGGCCAAATACATAAGTTTTTGTTTCATCAGATCACAGAATCGTTTGCAATCTTTGCGGTGTCTCCCAAGGGAAAGTCCAAGGGATATTTTATCTGGGAAAAAATGGCTTCCTTCTCACAATTCTTTCAAATTTCTGGAGTTACTGAGCTACTGTTGAAAATAGTAATAAAATAAGAATTCAAGCTGTCACTCTGCCTTTGACGCTAACGCATTTCTGTTTATCAAAATTCAGAAAGTTCTAATAGTTAATGACTTGAATTACCATTCAAAATCATAAGCTCTGCATACACATGGTTCAGCAGAAAGAATTCTTGAGTAGTCCTTCCCCACCATGCAGCGGTTTCCTGGTCTTCGCTTCATGTAGATCTGCTTTTCTCCCATTACACAAGATTCACCCTGTTAGACCAGATTTAAATTGAAAAACAAATCTTTTAAAAAATGTTATTCCATAAGGAATATACATGTACGCTTTAAGCCATGTGAACACTGTTAAATATTTTTCTTTAAATAAAGGCTGCTTTAACAGATATTAACAGTAAACTGGGCTTTAAGTTAATGTTGAGTTTAAAAAATCTGGACTTGCATATTGCATAGTGTGCATTCTGACATATTATTACTCTGTAGAAGCAGAAATGATAAAATAAATAATAGATAATAAAATAAATAAACGATGGGGTTAGTGGTACATTTCTAAAATACATTTATTTGGGGTGCGATAATATCAAATAAGAATTATAAAAAATTGGATATAGCAAAATTACAGCAACATATAGCTGCGTGAATATCTCTAAATTATTTTAAAATTTTCCTTTGCAGGCTAGCTAGCTAATATAGTGTCACATGACATTACTTTATTACTAATGGCATCAATAACGACAACTTATGCTGGTATATTGTTTTTCTAAGCGTTATTACTTTAGCTAGTTACCAAGGTACCTAATGTACCAAACAAAATAAAATGCATCAATTGTACAGAAAAAAATAACATATTATTGTACCTGAAAGTATTTGCTTCCAGGTATAATAGGTAGCTAGGTTAGGTAGGTTTGTCAAGAAGGGGGGCATCATATAAAAAGTTGGCGCACCACTGATCTACAGCATACTTTCAGTTAATTGTGTATTTTGTGTATCATTCTGCTTCAGTCTTACCTGATTGTGCAAGTGCCATGTCTGATAGTCACCTTCCGTGCATCTTCGGGTAAAGATGGATTTATAGTCTATTTTGATAAGTTGCCATTCAGAATGATGACTGAAGTGTCCGAAAAACCTTTGCAAACGATTGAAGTTTCTCATTAAGCGAATTTTGAAAGATCTATTTCAATGACCATAACATTAAGTTTTCATTAAATATAAATCTGAATTTCAGTATACATCAGTTGCACATTACTTCTACATAAGCGCAATCATTATAAAGATATATTGATTTTCAATAGGAAATCTCATAGATAGATGTCCGCCGATATTCAACCGTTAACTAGTAACATTTCCTCAGAACACCTGAAGTGTCTCGTTGGCATTTTATTTTAAAATCTAAATATGTATCAGTAACTATACTCAAATATACTCTACTTAACGTTTTGAATTCAGCCAGTGCTTTAAAAACCATTACTTTCCCTTGTTTTGAACAGATATCCCAAAGAAAATGAATCCCAGAGTACAAAAAGTTAAGCGAGTCAATCGACCTTTCCTACTTACGTCATTATCTGATTTTCCGCCCCAGGCTCCACTAGAACCCCATCCACAAACAGAGGCACCAAAGAGAAGCTGTGTCTGCTCCATTGCCTACCTTCATCAAAGCTGATCCTGCGTGCAACAGAGGATACATTAATCTTACCTGCTGACAAAAAAAATTATTAACAGCATTTGTTGTGATTACAGGTATCATGAGAGGAGAAATAAAGTTCAGAGGAGGGCGAAAATGAATACTTTCAATAGGGTACATCAAAAGCTCTTATTGCATTCAGTTAGTGAGCTCCAGTCGAAAGTAGACACTCTTGCTGTATCAAAGCATTAAAGCTGCATACATAAAGAAAAAATAAAGCAAGACCCACATTACGTGTGTAGGTTAGTCTACAGCGAGATAAACAGAAATCAAAATGATTCATGTTCTACCCGACTACAAGAAAAGGTGACAACAACAAAACACGTATATGTAGTTCCTAACTTTCATCCCAACTGCAAACCTTTCTGATTTTGACAGCTGTCACTTCTTAAGTAAGGAACAGTGAAGTAGCTTGCGTGAGTCAACAACACCCGGCTGCAAAAGATACCTGGCTACTTGAAACATGTACCTGCTTTAATCTGCCTCAAAGCACTGGCGAATATGACGACATACTAATGTTTGACGTACATCATTTTAGAGGATGCCGGGCTGTAAAAATATTGGAATACTTTTACATTATCTGGGGGAGAAGACCATTGTCTCCTGCAGATATGCGGCTGAACATCTGTCATGCAGCTTAAAATGTTAAGCTAGAAGAAAAACCCCAAGCTACACTTCACAATTTTTCAAACATTAATTTTAAAATCATCCAAGTGCAGCGCATGGTTTAAATTTTGTAAGCAATGACTGCACCGAAGGGAAACCAGACAGTCTGAGACAAGAAATTGCTAAAGCACTAGATTGTAACCAGGAACATTTTCTCTAGAAAATATTATAATCACTAAAACATGCAGAATGTGCTTCAAACAAGCCTATTAAGAAAACTGGACTACTAAGATAAAAATAGATTTACTGCTCCTTATAAAATTGTTTTAGACTATGAAGTATTTATTCCAACCACAAAGCACTGTAAGTTTATCACAATGACATTCCTATTGTCCCAAAATGTTATTTATAATTCCACTTTAATTAAAATTAATATTAAGTGATTAAGTGGTTATGAAGAGGAACCAAAGTGTGTTAATAATTTAAGTAACACAATCTATTTTTTATAAATGGATATGAAAATAATTGTTTTCTTTAAGCACAAGTTTAATTAATTTTAGTATGATTTCTACACACCATAAATGCCTGATGGGTACCGTTGATTGTTTCACAGCAAGCAAAGCACCACCTTTGTCCAGAAACCAAATGCTGTATTCTTCTTCAAAAATCTAAAGAAAATGGTATAACGTGCAGATTTTAAACAGATAAATAAATACAAAAAATGTATAATGCATAATACATTTCTATAATGATACATATAATACATGATATTTTTTAACTAATATAATACGGTTGAAAAAGCATAATAGCTCATTAACCCCATCATTACCCTTAACCACGAATCACCCAACGCTTTATGTAAGCATTAGTCATAGAGTCATTAGAGTTATGTAAGCATAACCAAACAGAAGAGCCAAACAGAATTAATTAATGTAATAACGTTGTGACCAAGTAAATCCAGCTTTGAAAAAAAAATAAAAATATTTAGCCTAAAACAACTTTTTGTAGATTAAAATGGTACCAGTTTTGGGATATCTATGTTCTCTCCTCTGTACCAAAACTAATAGAGAATCAAAAACACATTAAACGGTTATCTTAATATGGATGTCTCATAACCATTCAGTGTGTGTTACAGCAGTCTTGCTTTTTGTTCTTGATATAAATAAATTAAAAACAGATCAAGGCCACTGAATGTCATTAGACATCATCTGGCAAATATTCATTTCAAATATCACTGTTGAAAAGTAAATATAATAATGCCAGGCAGCAATAGTATTTTATTGGAATATTACATAAAAAAAATAAAAGAAGGTAGTACAATCCATAAATTCTTCCTACGTCTGCTGAACTTTACCTGTCTCCAGTTATTGCCAGCATCTGCAGATATGTACATTCCGACGTTACTGTAGGAAAGTTCAGTGCCAATATTACCTGAATAGAGAAAGTATCAAACTTAGCTTATAAGCTGGGGAATATAGAATATACACACAAATGCATATGAAAGGTTAGTAGTGGTATTTTAGATTAATCAATTATCAATTCATTTTCTTTCATTGTTCATTTTCATTATATATTTAAAATCTGACTATGGAATCTCTGGTGAAGAAACAGAGAGGAGAAAGAAATCTATTTATTAAAGAAAGAATGAACAGTGTACTGCATTTAACAATAAATCTGCTTGGCAATTCTCCTTCCAACTGCATTGGGAGTCGCTGCCCTTCTATTACCAACAAAGTAGTGGCCGTAATAATTATTTTCATATGAGCATTGAATGGTTTTTACCATCATTTTGATTGACTATTTATGATGAACTGGCATTTAATTTTCTAAAGCGTACTGTTACCAATATTAAATTATTATTTTTTTTTACCTGTAGCCACTATAATTCCTGGTGCTGAACTCTTGCTTGAAATACTTCCAGAGTTGTAAGGATTTTCTGACATATGCAAGTGCAGATGTAGAGAGCAAAATGGCTGAGGAAAAAAACAAGGAAATTTATTGGACAAACATGTTATGTCTTATTCGTTCAAATCAAATCTCAGATTGATAATACAACTTTTCAATTCTGCTTTAAATGAGGTATAATTGTAAAAAGAAAAAAAAAATAACATAATGTGTGTAAGTTATTTGTCAAAATGGGTAAATAATATGTATAGATTTCAAAATTTCTTGTTGGTAGCACATTGTTATACAATGCCCGTATAAGGTGCCATTCTAACCAAAAGCTAGCCAGGGAACAAGATCGAGAGATGGATGTCCTGGAGTAAAGAAGCAGCATAGAGGAGTCTAGAAGCGGGTTCATGGAGTTAAGAAGCAGGATCGAGGTGGGTTAGGAGCCAGTGTTTACCTAAGGGTTAAGAAGTGGGATCTTGGAATTAAGAAGCAGGATCGAGGTGGGTTAGGAGCCAGTGTGTACCTAAGGGTTAAGAAGCAGGATCGAGGAGTTAAGAAGCGGAATTTAGGGGGTTAGAAGCAGGTGTGTGTCCGGAAGTTTACAAGCGGGATCGTGAAGTTAAGAAGAGGGATCATGGAGTCAATAAGCGGGATCAAGAGGGTTAGAAGCAGGTGTGTGTCTGGGAGTTTAGAAGTGAGATCATGAAGTTAAGAAGAGGGATTGAGGGGGTATAAGTAGGTGTGTGTGTGTGAGAGAGTTAATAAGTGGGATTGTGGAGTTAAGAAGCGGGATCGAGGCATTAAGAAGAGTGATCAATAGGGTTAGAAGCAGGTGTTTGTCTGAGAGTTAAGAAATAGAAAAGAGGAGTTAAGAAGCAGGATTTAGGGGGTTAGACGCAGGTGTGTGCCCGAGAGTTAATGTAGAATCAAGGGGGTTGGACGCAGGAATGGTAGAGGAGTTGACATTTTTGCTATAATGGTGAAACAGATAGTGTTCTTTGCTTAGACTTGCTATTGTCAACTTGCATTTGATTGGACAAAAAAACGAATTAGATGTCCCATGATTTAATCAGGATAATTTGTAGAATGTGTTGTTGCTGACCAAACAAAATATTGGGGACTTTTTTTTCATTGTTTACGATTATTTGTCTGCGCACGTTTGCTTCTTTTTTTCCCTATGAGGATGAATATGCAATGCTTCAAAGGTGGCAGTCGTGTTATCGAGCCGATTTTTTATAAGATATCTGATAATAAATTCTTTTCTCAGCAATACCGCCTGTAGTAGTGAACCTCTGTGTGTGAGTTTAGATTGCCTCATGTTACCAGCAATGATTTTTGTATGGTTCCTGCAGCTAAAGGGGTTTAGCATTTGTATTACATTTGTATTAAACTTTTCACAAAAAGGGCTGTGGATTTTTTAAGCCCATAAACGTCTTGAAATGTCCCTAGTGAGGGATCTGGTTGGAAGAATGTTGAATTGGGAGATATGGTGATTAAGGACGTGATTTGTCAGTTCTTTTTATTCATCATAGTGCTACCTTAATCATGTCTTATACAATGACGTACATATACATTTTAATACATATTAAATATATCTACATATATACTGCAATTTTCACCACTTTTAATAATCAAGCTCTTCAGGTGGTAAAAAAAATATTTTTTAATAAAAAATAAAAAAAACGACTTCTATGTTTCCAAAACCTATGTATACAAAAACGTATTTGTTTTTGCACTGGTATATTTCACTATTTCAAAGCCCACCGTGACTAAAGAATCCTGAAATAATGCCATAGATTCTGGGAACATAAAGTGAGTGTTGGTTTTGCGTCAGGAAATATTTCAGTTGAATCACATTTGCCCTCACAACAAGTCTTGCTTACCAAAATGCAGGGTATGTCATTTCCCGAAAGGTCTTTAGCAGGAGCTTGTATCAAACGCCAGTCTCGCCCCTTGTTGTAGGTGATGAATGTCTTCACCTGGTTATCGAGCTTCCTGTTTGCAATGAACATTCCTTTTATCCCTGCTACCTGGGAAAAATTGAAAAAGCTAAACAATACAGAAAAGTTGGATCAAAATAATTTTTTCCTTCTTTAACCTTTCTGGGATGATAAGTCAAACAACTTTATCCAGCCTCTATAGTTTGTAAATGTTTAGTTATAAGTATACGTGTGCCTGTGTGTGTGCATATATATGCTCCCAATCATGTCCATGCATCTAGTAACTCACATTTAACCAACAATTCCACTCAACACATTTCCAGAAACCTATATAGAATATGTGGCACTAAAATGAATTGTATTAGACACAATGTAAAATAATTGGATGGACTTAGTTCATTAGATGTGTCACCACCTAGATTTGTAATAATATATGTTCAATGAGTCAATTTAGGGCATCTGCTTCTGAAACATAGTATCAAAATACATACAGAATATGATAAGGCACAATGAAAACTGCCTTTTTTTAAAGTAATTTTTAATTAAGTCTTTATTTAAGCTTTAAAAAACGTCTACATCGCCCAAGATGAACTGAAAACCCTGTTTTCTGATAGTTAAACAACTAGCTGGATAGCAATCGACAATACCTAATTGGGGAGTAGCGATTTATTTTCTCTTAAGTTTTAGCCTTAAGTTTTTACTAATATACTGGTTTTTTCTATAAACTATGTAAAACTGCATTATTATCTGCATAATATAAACAAGTCAAAGCAAAGTGCCTTGTATTATATTAAACCCAATTAAAAACACAAAAACACATATCAAATTTTATGTAAAAGAACTCCTACAATAAGTCACACTTTTTAATTTAATCAGTAACATGAGATTAGTAAGTAATAAAAACATTTCCCGAAATTGCTGCTTATGTAGGGAGGCTAATGAAAGCCCACTAAATAACTAACCACGTGCATGAAATCATAATTTGATATGCAGTCGTTCATCCTATCACAAGCACATTGCACATACCTCGTAAAGGTCGATCATAATGTTTCCTTCTAGACCTCTGGTGGTTTTAACATTCTCGAGAGCCAGTGTGAAGTAAATCCCCCGGGAGTCTGATATATAGAGGTTATATGTGTCATTCTGGTTCCACTCCTGAACAGCCGCAAAGACCTGTTTCTCATCGGTGCTAATAATGTGCATGTCCTGTCGAAGAAATTGCATTATCGACACTTGTTCTAAAGCCGTTTACACTTCAGGGTAATATTGAAGCTATCAGTCTAACTGGACGTCGATATTCCCCCAGCTAATTAATTATAGGTAGTGGGAGACTAACACATAATCTTAAAAAGGTCAGTAGGTATTATTTTTGTAAAATTGGATTAAGTCAGTTTATTTTCTGATAGTCTTTTCCATTCAGACTATCGATTTCATCCTGTTTATTGCTTACTTTAGGAAGAGAGTATTTGGGCAGTTTGATGCACATAAACGCTTCTCTCTGATAAGATACGTAGTAATTGGACCGCCCTGCAGTTGTCACCTGTGAATGATAAAAATAAAGAAAACACACTCATGTTGATTATTTTGAAGTTGTAATTCCAAATTAAGCAAACTGACTATACTTTAATCCATGTCCTCTTCTTCAAAACAAATTTCCTATACTACAGGTATTCCTCAGTTTTTTATAATTACAGTTAGGAAAAGTTATCTTTATTTGTCATTTTCTACTCATCACGTATGAACTTTGTATATTGAGATGTATTTGTAATTATGTTTTTCTTTTTGTAAACAATACTTGGATTAGATTTGAATTTAAAACAAAGATTATGCTTCAAGTGGTTTCTAAGGGTATTTTTAAATTTATGTTCATGCCATCCTAAAGTCTCCTAATACATTTTTAGCGTTAGCTAAATTCAATTGAACATTCAGCTGAAGATTACCAAAAATAACTTGTATTTGAGACTAAAGGACATGATTTATTTTCAGTTTCAGAATCTTCTAGCTGTGATTAAAATAAATGAAACATGGGTGTTATAAATTGTGGCCAATTAATGATGAGTGATTTGTAATTAAATTAATATACATATGTCACTAAGTAAAGATTTACATTTAAAAAATCAAATATTTTTTAAAGGTTATAAAATTACACAAAACAAATTCAGTAATAATTAAAAAAACCTTCATATTAGCTAAACTTATATAACAAATATAAAGTTTTGTTGAGTACTGGTTAAGGTAATAGACTTGTAAACAGGCGGTTGCAGTTCCTAATTAATGCTAATGTGATACTGTAGGTGTACCAACAAGAAAGGAACTTAACATGAATGGCTTCAATAAAAAAACAGTGCTGGTGAAGCTAAGCGAGTTGCTCTGGATATGAGCACCTGACACATATTTGTAATGCAAACTATTTGAGTATATCTCTAATTTAAACCTTTTTTTTAAAGATTGAAGCTTTATCTAAATTCTAAATGTTCCATTTCAGTGATTTAAAAAAAACATAAAGTAAATTTCTAAATATAATCACGCTGTTTGTATGCTACATATTACTTATTTGAGGTTTCCGTGAAACTGAATGTCCATATGTCCATGATCTAACCATCATGTTATTTCCCCCCTTTAAACAATTGAAACTATTCATTACCGGGCTAGCTACCGTGAGTATGGTTTGTATTCAAATTTGGCTAGATAGAAAATACTTGCAAAATATGTTAACATAAAAAATAAAAAAACCCTAAACCTGCAAACCGACTCTGATTCACATTGTCGGGTGAATCCATCAACGATGAATTCTCATGTATGCACATTGATGGAATATTGCAATAAGTTTTTACAGGCAAAAAAAAAAAACCTTAAAAGAAGTGTCATGCTTCAAACATCAGTGTCCATACCAGGTAAGTGCTGCTTGGGTAGAAAACAAGCTTCTATTGGTCAAAGACAAGGATTTGAAAAAGACCTTTCAAACTGAGCAAGAGGCAACAACAGCATGGAGTCAGCAGACATATAAAACAACATATATGCATGGATACCAAGCTAAATATTTAGCATGTGAAGTATTGAAGACGATGTAATTTAAATCTAACTATTAATGTAATAATTGATTTTAACCAAAACTTTTACAGATGAATGGAAGGTAGTTTATTTATCTGTTAGCACACAATTTACACCACATATCAGGAGGCTAGGTCAATCAAAATAGCCTATATACATATTATTTTAACAAATTCCTGAAAAATCATTAATTAAATCCCTTCTTTAGATTGTTAAAACATCAATGTGAAAAGTTAAAACAGTAAGAAAATATAGGCTTTTGACTACTCTAGAGAATTTGCTTTAAAGTTTGAAAATGATTTCCTTTCCTGCCTTGGGGTAAATTGCTACACGTTAGGTCAACTGAGCTCATTTCTCATGGCTGAGTTGATGACTGAACGTGAACCGGTGTCCTTTCTTTGTCATTTAAATTTTGCCGCACACAATGGCCTCGGGGTCTAACTTTTCTGTTGCTTGATTCATTCAAAATCGCTCTGTCCTTTTAGGAGTCTAAATAACAGTAGTCCATCAGAGCTGTGATTTTGGACCTCTTTATAAAATCAATAAAGCAGGTTCTCTTTTTCTCCCTTCCTCAGAACAATGTTGTTGTAACCCGTGCACATTTCAACAATGATATTCGCACAATCTTTTGGACTTGGGGAGTGATAATGCAATCGCTGTGTTTTTCTATGCAAGTTTGTTCATTTCAGCTCATCAGATGCCACCGATATACCCGATTATTGTTTTAAGTTCAGTTTGAGGTTAATTGTGATAGTGGATTTGCATATTGCCTCCTGTGAAGAAGGGAGTTTGAGGTAGAAAACTAGTGGTCGTTGATTTTTCACATTGACAGTTAACATTTACATTTCACATTGACCGCTGGTTTCCCCAAAATCAGTTTTCCCTCTGCAAATTATTGCATGAAGTTTGCCTTCAAACATATATTGTCATTCGACATATTTTGTGCTTCTCGTTTTACAACTGAGGCAAATACTGCACTGAAAAAACCCATATTCTATCAATAAATGGAAAAGTTAAAAGTATCTATAATCTAGCTGTCTTTCGGCGCTTCAGAGTAGTGGTGTGTGGATTGCAATGGGGTCTTTTTAATACATTAATGCAATAGACAGCAGCTGATGAAAAGTGATGTCCGAGGCTTTACCCTTTCTTGTGCGTCTCACACAATTTCAAATGGAGGAACGAGTTCATTACCACGGAGATCACACATAACATGCACCAATATATCATTGCCCCATTAGAGGAGGAGGGTAGCTAGTGAACTTCAAGCAACACTCAATCTGTTTTACCAATCGCATACAAACGCCTTTACGAGTGGAAAACCAAGGCTTTGATTCAGTCCATCAAGGCTTTGGCGTCAGTTGGCTGGTGCCCAGAGATTCTGCCGAGTTGACATGCAAGTTTCAAATATACTTTTGATGAATAAATACTTTTGAGAGCCACAACAGCTTCAAACTTTTGGAACTTTATATATATATATATATATATATATATTTTTTTTTTTTTATCTTTCCATTTTAAAGTGCTGAGCCCAAAACGGTGTCAGACAAAATTTCCAGCCTGTTTGAATAAATACATAAATTGGGCGCAAAAACATCAAGATCTGTCATTTCTGACAAGTCCTAAAACTGCTGCAAGATATGAGAATACCGTGAAGTCATAATTTTTTGATATTAGATCAGTCCTGCTGTCATGAAAGCGTTGTTGATTTTTCAGAGCCCATCCAATAATAAATTAGAAGAATCCCTCATGGCTTTGTACATCTTCATATTCCCTCGTCCGGATGTTCATATGCAGCATTGATAAAATTATATTTGATCAAATGCAACTGTAATTTATTTACGTACCTGAATGAACATGTAGTCATCCTGGACAACAAGAGAGCTTGTTTCGATGTATCCTGGGAATGGGTAATTCCTGTTTAATTCTGAGCATCCTTGCACCCTGCATGTAACATACTGTGCACCTATCAGAAAAAGTAAACAAATATAGATCAAATAATAATCATTACAGAGCCATGTTTTTTTTCTTGATCCTTTATCCTTTTCCCCATGGAGTAAATGGTTTTTATTTTTATTTTTATGTTGATTAACTGTTATCCAGTTACCCATGAGTTCCTTGGTTTCTCTAGAGGATTTTCTCTGAAAGGTGCATTCAGAATTTCATAGCAGTTTGTTTTCTTACCCTTTGTGATAATTTAACATATAATTGCACTGCAGATTGCTACTTGCCTATAATTAGCGCCCTGGGAAAACCTTATATCTCCATTATTGGAATTTATTTTTGACACAGATCTCATTAACCTCAGTAATGTTTCATTACCTCTAAGACAAATACATTTTATTCAAATCCATCCCACAATGCAAACAACTGCAATTACTGTCATCAAACTTATTTTAAAAAGTAGAGGGGGGGGGGGGGGGGTGCAAACCTGGTGAAAATTTTTAGCCATTTGGAGGTGTAGGGGGCCAATCAACAAAACACCCAGG
>JAOYSI010024563.1:0-33508 GCA_025775065.1 Hiodon alosoides | reverse complement strand
TAGCATTATCCCTCCTCCACCAAACTTTACAGTTGGCACAATGCAGTCAGGCAGGAAACGTTCTCCTGGCATTCGCCGAACCCAGACTCGTCCATCAGACTTTCAGATAGAGAAGCGTGATTCGTCACTCCACAGAACACATTTTCACTGCTCAGTCTAAGGCTTGCATACTGCTGCTTGACCATGGAAACCCACGCCATGAAGTTCCCGGCGCAAAGATTTTGTGCTGATGTTAATGCCAGAGGAGGTTTGAAACTCTGCAGTTATTGAGTCAGCAGAGCGTTGTCGACTTTTATGCACTTTGAGCCTCAGCATTTGGTGACCCCGCTCTGTAACTTTACATGGTCTGCCACTTTGGCTGAGTTGCTGTGGTTCCTAAATTCTTCCACTTTGCAATAATACCCTTTACAGTTGATCGTGGGATATCTAGGAGGGAAGAAATTTCACAAACTGACTTGTTGAAAAGGTGGCATCCTATTACAGTACATGCTCAAATTCAGTGAGCTCTTTAGAACGACCCATTCTTTCACTAATGTTTGTAAAGGCAGACTGCATGGCTAGGTGATTGATTTTATACACCTGTGGCAATGGGACTGAATGAAACACCTGAATTCAATGATTAAGAGGTGTGTCCCAATACTTCTGTCCATATAGTGTAGGTGTGAGAGGGACTTTTTCAGGGGCTGGGTGTTTACAAAGTGAGGGGAAAAGAAATGTGAATCAATGTGAATAATGTGAATCACACGTAAACTCCCCTGGGCAAACATATAAAATAGTTGGTTCTATTTCCGTTTCTTCACCCAGAGGGATTTGCTGACATTTTACCTCTGCAATCTAAAGGGACAGAGTTCCTATGTCCTGACTGATGATGACATTGAAATGGCCGATTGGCGATATGTATTGAAGGAGTTGCATCCTAGAAGAACAGAGAGACAGGTGGCTCATGATCCCCATGTCCAGTAAGTGGCTAAAAAGCAAGAAAAAGTGACCAGACTGATTCTTTGTTTCTCCAAAGCGCATATATAAGGTCTGAACTGTAATCAGTCAAACTTGATCCTCAACAAAATGTAATCCTTTGAGCATAATGTATGTTAAAACCAGAGTGCCAGGGTTTGTGCAATGGAACCAAGTGGGAGTGGCCAGCCTGTGGGATGCAGTGTTCTTTTTTTAGTGTTTTGTGCGTAAGTTTCTGTTTAACTCAAGGACTACAAGGCCATAATTTTTCATGGCTTTCACTTTTCAATTCTTTTAATTACTTTGTCTTCACAGCATAATAGATTATCGCTTCTTGACCTTTTATAAATATGGCTATTAATTACACATGCGAAATTTATGATGCAGAACCATTTAGATTATGAAGTTGAAAAAAAAAGACGAAAAAAAGATTCTACCCTCAATCCGCCATAGCTAACGTTGTTAATCAGGTTTTTACTTGGCAGATCTACCGAATACCAAAAATACATATCATGATGCTAAGTTCTATGTTGATATCAAGAGACTCCCATATCTGATGTGAGTCATCAGATGAGAACTTGGAAAACTATGCACTTATGTTTAAGATTCACCAGAGGTAGATTATGCATTACTGGTGATGTATGGTAATTCAAACGGTCAGGGTTTTTGAATTATGAGGTGGAACACTCACACACTGTTTTTATTTTATGCGTTCCTTTATATTATTTTGCGTGTCAAAGTACAGACACAAAGTGCCCCACATTATTTCTCAACATTAAATCTGCCACAAGTAGTCTATTTTAGTATATCAAGACACTTTGGTCTGCAGGCA
This sequence comes from Hiodon alosoides, assembly GCA_025775065.1. NCBI lineage: Eukaryota > Metazoa > Chordata > Actinopteri > Hiodontiformes > Hiodontidae > Hiodon > Hiodon alosoides. Next base: position 31,722 of record JAOYSI010024563.1, on the reverse strand, counting down.
CTGGGGCACAGAAGAAGAAAAAAAGTTTCCTTTCTAGTGACAATCTATCATTCTTGGTAAAAGTTGACAAAAAGGTCAATTTGCAATTAAATGTTTAATTTTATTCCAAGGCATTTGGTACAAGTAAGGTACCATGGGGTCTAGATCCGAACCTCCGAAGTGCTTTTGTATCTGCTGAAATGCACACAAATTTCATTTGATGTGATATGGGAGGGCATCATCAACACCACCTTTAAGTAGTTTGTGAGTAGGTTGATATTCCTTACATGGTTTATATCAGTGACGGCAAGTGGACAAAGTTAATTCCAGCATCCAGCAAAATTCAAAACAACTAAGTAAATGACTGCTGTTGTGTTTATAAACATGCCTTAATATTTCGTAATTTGTTTGATTCACTATATTAGACTCATGTGTTAATTAATGTGTTCCCTTACAAAATTTCATGTTTTCTTTTTGGATTTAGGCTGACTTTTTGCTACAGGATTCCACTAGCAATTTCATGAAGGACAGATTAATATGTCCCTGTACAAACATATTTTCCTGTTTCCCCTTGCATCCTCTAAATAACTTAATCAGGAAGGCACCAGAATGAAGATGAACAGTGAAACCACAAAAGAGCAAGCACTGAAACGCTTGACATTTCATAGTCTTGTGTTCCTAATCAATTGCCTAATGAATAGTGCGACCCACGGTTGGATGGTCTGCAGCCGACACGCTCCTCATGAATGGCTCCTGCAGCCCCAGGGCATACATGTCAAATGGACACTTATGGAAAACACCTGCTCAAGCACCGCCGAATGCTGGAATGGCCAAGGGGAAGAAGAGGAATTGGCCGATAGGCTGATGAACTTCCCACAGTTATGTCCACTCCAGTTACAGCTCGGGGACAAGCTCCTTGTGTCCTCCGATGAAACTCTGGAATCGTATGGGATTAATCTCATCAACGTGTCAAAGGAAATCTTTGAAGACTGTTATGTTGCAAACTATTCCAGCGATCAGCTTCTTACTGAAAACATGAGTGGAAGTGTGGAGGTGGATCCACAGTGGCTTTCCCCAGGCACACATTATTTTGTTGCCATTCATGAGGGTAGTTCCCAGTTATGCAAAATAGGCCTACGACTCAATGTGACCGTGAAGGACCAATTTTGTCTTAGTGTCCCATTTTCAAAAGTTTGCTCCGGCAATGGAGTTTGTAGGAGTCACGTCTGGGAGGAGGTGTATACCTGCCATTGCTATGAACAATATTTTGGAAAGTTTTGTGAAATTTTTAACATTTGTGCAGAAAACCCTTGCAAAAATGGTGCGGTCTGCGTGAGTGGATTGGCGCTGCAGCATCAGCCAACGTATAAGTGTGTATGCCCTCCGCAGTTTACAGGTAAGGAGCCGCCAGTTTTACAAAGTGCATCCCTTTGCATGTGGAACAGGTATAATCTATACAATTTGCCATAGTTTTTGGTTTTATTTTGAGCCAGTGTCTCACATTCAATTACAATAAATTGGAAATAATTTGGGCTCATTAAGCTAAAGCACCATGACTGAACTCACCTACATGTGAAGAGCCACAATATTTCTTTGCAGCTATTTATTATTTATTTATTGTAATTGCTAGTTTTCCACATTTACTATACTGCAATTATTTCCAGAAGATAAAGATGCCCCCATGGGCCATTTATTTCAGCAACATTTTAGGGTGTTTCTCCTCACTAATCACCATAATTATTTCTAAAAGGTTTTTTTTTTTTTTTTACTACCTGAAAGTGGTGTTAATGCTTACCTGTGTGTGTGTGTGTGTGTGTGTGTGTTTGTGTGTGATTTTTTTTCCCACTCCTGTTATGTTTAGATTTAAATTTTTATCTCTACACGTCTTTGTCAGTATAATCTGGTTCAAACATGTTTAGACATGTTTTGTTTCAATTGTTAATATTTTATAAACAATATTAAGTTATAAATCAGCATAAAAAGTGAGCTTCATCAGACTCTCGGTTCACTCAGCAGTATCTCAATTGAGATGTTTATTTTTTATCTATGTGCTAGTAGGTTATCCTTTCGGGACTGGCTGACAAAAGGTTGACACTCTTTTATAATGCTATATTTTTCCATTTTTAACTGCTCATGGCAGAAATAAAAGTAGATATCTGGTATTCTTGTTTGTGCAAGTTACACGAGCATCAAACCCACAGTACCTACAGAACTTATTTAAACTAAGATTTTAATTTAAATATTATTTTTCAGGTGTCAACTGTTCAGAAGTTATTGGGAACTGTGATAGAAGGTGTCTTAATGGAAGATGCCATTATGTAACCCCAAACTCCTTTCAATGTGTGTGCAACCCAGGATACACAGGTAAAATCAGTATGAAGTGTGAAGCAAATCAATTTTGTTCATGGTTTGTAGTGCAAAAACTAAATTAATGTAAAAAAGGAAACTAGATGGTAAACAATGCATACAATCATTGTTTTCTATAATTTGTTTTCATTTGAAGATGAAAGTAGGCTCTCATACCCTAAATAGATTGTGACAAAAATTATTTACTGCAGAAATACAAGTGGGAAATCAGTATTTTTTTAGTAAATGTGCAAAAAAAAATTCGGACTTTTATAACTTTAAATTTAATGTTATAATTAAATTGATCTGCATCTTATTATCATCCGAAAACCAAAAGTATTTTTTTAAACCCTCATGTCAGGTCTATTCCCTTATTTTTGTTTTTCACTGTATTCTGTATTCTGATGATTCTATGCGTTGTTGAAAATCCAGTTTTTACACCATGAGAGTTTTTGATTTTGTTCTTGCTTTGTGAATCACTTTCACCATATGGTAGCATTTTCTGGCATCCACTTCCAGACTCGGTTTTGACATTGGTCACACACAGCCCAGCCTTATATTTTCATCTACTATATCAGCAAGGGTTTACACGAGTTATAATTTAGTGAATAATACTACTTGTGTATGCCACATAGGAATTGCTGTGGAATTTTTTCCTTCTGCTAAAGGTCATTTTCACCATGAATAAAATATCACGCTGTATTACCTAGACAATGATTATCATATGTGAACTCCCACTGCTGCGTGCACTGAAGAGATTGCCAAGAAGAAAAAGGTATTTTTGAGTGATGAAATATTGATAATAATTCTAAATAATCAATATTTACTTATTTCCAAGCCTTAGATATCTCCTTGATAAAATCCCATTGATTGCCTTCATTTTAACCAAGCCCCCCCCCTCCCCACCCAAAAAAGTGAAATGTGTGAGGTTATTACTTTTTGGACTTTTAGAAGTTGTATTCATTATATTGACCTGAATTTAAATATAAATTGTGTAAATTCACGTGTGTCTTGGATGCATACACAAATATTTATTTTCTTTTTTAGGTGACTTAAATAGTTACTTAAATTTTTTAAATGGAAATTGGATGTGTATTTTACTAAGTACCACTAATGTGAAATATAGCCACTGATTTCCTCTGATGATAGTATGTTTCTAAACTCTCAACTTGCCAGTCATCAATATTACCTTTATCTGATCATATTAGTCCTCTGCCTTTCGTGACTGCAAAATTGCATCCAAAAATGCATGTGCAAGAACTGAGAACTGCCATCACAGAAACTTTAGCATGAGCATCATCCAAAGGCCTTGTGAGCAAACTTTTTTTTTTCCTCTATTGCAATTGATGGAAGTAATGACTGTTTTCAGTTGGTGAACACTATTTGAATACAGTGTTTTTGAACATTTCTTTTGTTCAACGCTATAACTACGCAGTCACATGCTAGTATGTGTCTTCTAAATTGGCACCTCTAAAAACACATTCATTCTCAATCAATTAAATTTAAAACGTTTAAAAAGACTGAAAATGAAATCTTAATGTTTGACACGGCAGATACAACACTGAACAAGTTGTTTAAACCTAATGCTCCTTTAAAAATTCACTATCGGAAGGGATGTGTCAAAAGCTTGCATGCAAAAAGCAAAGCCATTCTGATTAGATATTAGATGGATATTAGAAGCCATTAGATATTTTTTACTAACAGACCATTCCATCCAGGTCTGTTTATTCACTACTTCTTTATTCAAAAACATATTTTAACATTAAGCGCATACAACTAAAATATTAGTTAATTATTAATATGATTTGTTGCAGTTGAAAATCCCATTGATGTTGACTACCTTGCAGCTATACATAGTCATTAATACATTAAGAGGTTTCTTAATATGCAAAGTTTTTTTCTTCTGATGAATTAGATGAGAAAATGCATCTACATAGCACAACTGTCTGCAGAAATAATTCAGTAACATCCCCAAAACAGTGTAATATGCAAGCCGGAAGCATTGAAATTTAATGTAGTTTAACCTGATTTTTTTTTTTTACATTTTACATTTTACATTTTACGTTTTTACAATGTTACAAAAAAGTACTATTATAATACATTCATGGCAGATTATTAATGCAAAATAGGTCTAAGTTATAACTATTTAATTAAATTAAGACAGCAACTATCCCCAACCATTTTTCTAATGGGAGCTACTTCAAAGTTATGAAAAATGTTTATTCAATAGTAATTGGTTTTTGAATAGTATATATACTGTATATACTATAGGATTTTGTTGTATGTTCTGATAATGTTGTGTTTTTTCAACCTTACCACAGAGTTGTGTATAAGTTGATACAGAACATTTCTACAACGTTATCAAATGAGGTTGTATTAAAGTTGCCACCACAACAAACTTACCAACCCATATTTACTGATTATTTTTAAAATCTTTTGCAAGCTACTTGTTAACAAGCACTAGGCGACCGTTGAAGTACAGCATTAAAATAATTAATTATTAGCAACCCACTTTCATGCTGGTAAATTAAACTTTCCTTTTATGAAAGAAAAACTTTTGTATACATTTTGTATACATCTTACACAACTACTTGCAGTTTCTCACATATTCAGTTGAATATTAAATTCTTCAAAGTCCTGTTAGGTAATTATTGTTGTATAGGAATTGTCTTTGCAAAGGCTTTACCCGGCAATGTACTTGAAACTGCATTTTTCTGTGACTGTTCCTTACTGGTTCTATGTAGCAAAATAATTTAGAGCATCCTGAGATAGTGTTGATAACATGGGAAATCTGCACCTTCAGTGCAGTCACCTTTTTGGTATGGTTGTCACCCTCCCACTGTGGCCTCGCCTATAAATTCATTTTTAAGTTATTCTGCCTTTCTGCAGTTCTTTGTAATGGAAAACAGGGAAAGGGTAGGTCAGAAAATGTTGTCCCTTTTAGCACAGAAGGATTAAGTGTTCAGTCATTGGCCTTGTTTGTCCTATAGCAAGACATTCCATTCTATTCTCGAGATTTGTGCTTCTCGAGATTTGTACAAAAAAAGCCTCTCAGTTTCACCTATGCTTCAGAAAATAATGAATAAGGGCCCAGTTGCGGTATTGACATGATTTTAGGAAGTTGGCTTCCTTTTTCTACTGATTGGTTTTTTATTCTCAATGTTTAAGTCCTCCCTGCTGCCGGCTTCTAGGGACTTCTCTATAGCTAATGGTTCCTTCACTGCTGCTGTACCCTCATTTATCAATTGGAAGTTAACGGCTGCCCTGATGCAGGCCACCCTCACAGGCCAGAACTTGTGCATACAGAATAATGAGCAAAACTCCAGGGATGTTTCAAATAAGATTTTCTTTTTTATTCCACACTCCTGTGTGGTTGCTCCAAGGTGTGGAGTGCAAAGTATAATCAGTCAATCAATCAAACCTTATTTTTAATAACTTACACTTAAATATCATCAACTTAGTAGGATTCCATCTCTTATGGGATTTCCTCATGTGTGCACATTATGTTGTTAAGTATATAAGCCTACATTTTGTGATGTTTTGTGTAATTGTTCCAAAGTGGAGTTTTTAATGTTAACCACAATTATAGGATATTGTCCAAATTCGTGCCAGTACTTAAGATGATTTGCTCTGTGTGTGACGTAAATTGAGCCTTGACATTTAAAGTTATTTATTTAAAAGGGCCCTTATTGATGTTTCAAAACACAGCATGGGAAGAGTCAGGATTTATTGTACCTTGTAACCGGCTCAAAGGATTTCTTCTTCAACTCCCACGCCTTTATTAATTCAATTTCTGAATCCCCCGAATCAACACTTTCCGCAAATCCGACTCTCTATCACGGCTAACAACACTACATTGGGGCTGCAGCAATTATTACATGGCCTTAAGACTGTAAGAAAACCCCAGTAATGCAGTCTAGAGCAGTTGAGTTAGTAGACGGTCATGGCCGATGATTGAAACCAGTTCAGGAACCAATATGTTTTAGAATTTTACCTGCCACACTCAACTATATACAATCTTGTTGGAGTTGGAGTATTCTCAAGTTGACCATGTTCAAATAATTTTATGTCAAATTGTGCATAACTGATTATGCTATCCAATTAAGTTTTTTTCATAGTCCCAGGCCACTAACTGTAAATTTGTGTCCAACTGTGAATTCAAGCAAAAACAACTCAGCATGCTGCATATGGTAAGATTGATGTCCACCGATGCATACTTCTAGACAATGGGGAGCTTCTGGGACAAGGGAACTTGTATCATCGAGGGACTTAACTTACAAGAAATATGCTAACAAAGGAGTCACATGAAAGATAAATGAGTTTGAGCCTGCTGAAGAACACAACACCGAAAAGGCTCACCAGGGATTAAAATCAAATTGTATTCACCTTGAACTTGCTGTACATTCAGTCTAAATTTAACCTGTGACAAGATAGTTTCATGCAAACATTTAAGACACAGGGCACATGACCGAAGGCTTGGCTTTATTGTAAGACATGGCTCTTCGTATCACGAATAAAGGTCAGATAGTTGCATGGTCAGAACGTTCTAAATTCTTTTTGTGTGTTATTTAGGTTGCACAGTTGAATTTTGATGGTGAAGCTGAGTAGCACGTTGATTAAGAAATCGCACATTTGACCATAATATTCATGGGGCTTAAGTCACAGGATGGGCAGCACTGTTGAGGGGCAGCCTTGACTGATAGTCTTTAACACGAATCCATTGAGTAAATACAATAAATACAGAGTTGTTTGGAGTGAAGTAGGAGTAGCAATAGCAATGGGGGAATGCAGCAGTCCCGTTGAATACCGTATGGTCAATTTTAATAATGCCAAATCAATCTCCATGCAATAAGAGTAACTCTTTAAAAAAAACTTTTCAAAACTTGAAAAGTTTTTTTTACAGTTAGAGAACTGTAACTATTTTTCAGCTTTCTGCCCCTGAATCCATTATGAAATTGAATAATCTTTTATTTTAACTTTAAAAGTTAAATAATCTATTATGTTATATTTCATGTGTTGTGTGCTTCCTCGGTATTTAGAGAATATCATCCAGGAAATATTAAAGGAGACCGTCTGCAAATGATGTATTCATTAGTTTAAAATAATAATAAAAACTACAACAATATAATTTAGAAATCTTGAGAATAAAGTAAAAAAAAAAAATGAGGGCAGTCCATGAAAGAATAATTTAAAAAGCAATACATGTTTTCGATTTTGATTAACTAATCGCTCAAGGGACTTACTTTTTTGGTCTTTCTACTTGTTTATTATACTCTGGGTTTTGATGTCTGTAATGATGACATAAATTTGGTGGGTTCTTTTGAGAATACTGTATACAAGACAAAGAAGTTGTTTAAAACTTATTCGGCCAAATATTTTACATTGAGTAAGTGCGGTAAAGATAAAGCACAGTTAGATATGCTTGATAGATATGCATTCTGATAGATATGCATTCAGCTTGCCTTTGAAAAATGTAAATACGGTATTGACACATCGAATGCTTCAGATATTCAAATTTCTCCTTATTCTTTGGATAAAAGGGGGAAAGAAAAAAAAAACTCCTGGCTTGATTGCACTCTTCAGGGTTTCTGATTCACAGGAGTTCTGGAAAGATCAAGTAGGAATGAGAGTGATTATGTATTTTTAAATTTTTTTTATTCAAGATTGTGGTTAATTTTGTGTGCGTTTGTATACAGCAGAGATCAAGATTCTAATTGTATGTGTTTACAGAAAATCAAGCACTCTGTCCCTGAGTAATGTTCCTGTGATGTTGTCATGTTAAGGGTAATGATGCCTTTAAAAAAAAGAACCGATGTCTGTAACATGCAATGGGGCTTACATAAGTGATCTAGTAAGACCAGGGAACAAAGTCACATCTCAATTGTACATGTGATCGTGCGGAGGAGATGACACATTTGCGCACGGCTCAGGATTTTACGACACTCCTTTTGTGTGGTTAGTGACGCAGTGCAATTTATGAGGGCGGCTGGGTACCTCCGTCATACGGGTGTAGGAGTACGTGTGATTATACTTAGTTTGCCTGCTCTTCCTGAGGGATCTGGTGGAATTTTAAAGCTCCATAATATTGTGCTGCTGAAAAAGGGGACGAGAAAAAAACCCCGCTATACCACCTCCTCTCACTTTACACTGTGAAGCCCACTCTAGCCCCAAGGCGATTGAATCATCAGTCCAAATGGGAAGCCTGTTCTGTTCTGTTTAGTGTTAGATTTTGAATATGCACTCTTTTTTAAAAGCTGAAACACAATATCTATCACTAAATATCAATGCATGTCCTTGACTTTCACTTGTAGTTAATATTAAATCTGAATACAAAATTATCATCAGACATTCCTATTCAAAGCACCACAGGAATATATTTAAACTGGTCGGATTTTGTGCGATTTTTTTGAGGATCTCTACAATCTCTGCTAATTACTTATCTTATAATCAGTCAATCAAGAAACAATGTACTTTTCTCTTTTGAACGTCTGTCCTTTCAACAAGAACCAAAGACTTAATATTTAACCCCTTTGTTTCAGGTACATTTTGTGATGAGAAAAAGGACTCGTGTGAGTGTAGGAATAGCGGCGGGTGTAAAAATGGACCAACGGAAGGTGTTTGTGAATGCCCAGAAGGTTTCACGGTCCTCGACTGTGGCACCAAACCTGGCGACCACTGTATATCACATGGATGTCAGCGTGAACAAGCATGCGTAACAGAGGATAATGTGAGGAGTTTTTTTTACTTCCACTCAAATTTTGCCTCAGAGGAACTAATTAATATAAAATGTCACTTAAGAATTAATATGCTATCTTTGGAGTATATCAAGCAGTGTCATTTGAAGGTTACAATAGCAATTAATATATTAATAACTGTGTTGAGGGAAGAAACAGTCTTTAACAGGTTTGATAGAAAAGTGATATAATATACACAAAAAAACAAGATTTTGCAGGGTTAGGGCATGTTGGCAGTCATAGGAAATTATTTTATATAGGTAGTTTGACATTTTGTTAAGATGGGTCTTTTACCATGAGAATTTCACTGGGAATAATAATCTTATAGATATTGGTTATTATAATAACTATGGCAATGTTAATTTTTATTTTTATTTTATTAGAAAGAATCATTTGTACTTATTTCCTACATGTATGGCAATTTGCGGTCTTGATAATGTTTTGCTACAGCTTTGCTCAGCGGATCATGATTAACTATCGCTCAGAGAGAATTGTGACAACGTTTTCACGAGCTGATATGTAGTATCAGATATTTTGCCTCTCCGTGCAGAACTCCTCGCGCACCTGTGCAGACAGCACTGTGGGAACACAGTGTAGCGGACAATCCGGTCTGTGCAGCTCGTCCCCTTGCCTCAACAATGGAAGCTGCTTGTCCGTAGGAGAGGACTACTACTGCAGGTAAGCTGGAGCTCAGACACAACTGGCAAGGTGCCCCAATGTGCCATGGGGAATATACAGCTCTCCCAGTGTAAACTCCACATAGTAGATGTTATAATTTGCTCATTTTATTTAATCATATAGTGGGAGGATTTTTCGTTTGCCTAATATAAATTCCAATCTACATGTTCACCCCTCCAAACTGAATGTCTGATCTCACATAGATATATTCCTTGGTTATTGCTGCGACATTAATAGCATTTATTCTATTCTTAGTGAAATGTTAAAATTGTTTCTCGATTCTCTGCGTCAGTGTTTATGAGGCCAGCTGATATAGCACTTAGACTTATTGCAGTATGTATCTCAGATTTACATTTTCATTGCATACATAAATAAAAAAGAATTAGAAACTGCATCCATTTATATGTCAGTGTTGGAGATATACATTACATTGATAATGGAAATGATAATGATAAAGATCATGCGATTGCCTTTATTTATGAAAATAATTTTCGTATTTGTCTACGAGCTATTGCATCACATAGTTCTGTGGATACAAGTGGCCTAGAGATCATCCTAGATTCCCTCAGAGTTCCCTTAGTCAATTGCAATTGGGGGAAAATGTAGAAGAAGCAGATTTTTAAAAATTAAATAATTGAGGGAAATCAAGTTGTATTTAATACTCTTTAGACTCGGTGAATCCATAACCTGAAGATACGGTGACAGTGAGGGAAATGTTATTGTTATTGTTGTTAGAGTGCGTGGAAGACAAAAAAATGCTAATAATAGGGAGATCATGCTTTATTCAGACTGACTTGATAACATCATTAAAATTCTCTTAGTCCATAATAGAAAATATGTTCTTATGTGTTAGAGAATAAAAAACCAACCAAAATGCTAGGGTGAATCAAAGAACTGGTGTTCTTGTAAAAAGGAAGAAAATGTTATGTGGGTTTTCAAAAGTGTGTGTAGGTGTGCGTACACAATCATTCAGGAAGCATGGTTTTACATATTAATAATTGTAACCGCTTCATTTTAAAGCAAAAAATTCCAAGGCTTTAACTTGGCACAGGTGACTATTTCCATAATTAAAGCTTGATTTAAATGGGAGTCTAAAAAAGGGTGTTATCAGCGATTTGCATGAAAGGTGACTTGTAACCAGTGGTAGTTTTTTTTTTTTTTTTTTTTTTTCCCTCTTTATAGATGTCTTAGAGGTTTTACTGGAAGCAACTGCGAGGAAATAATTGACTACTGCAGGTTGCTCAGTATCAACTGTCTGAATGAGGGATTGTGTCTCAACATAATTGGCGGATATAATGTAAGTAACTTAATATGCTGAAAGCTTATGAAATGCTTGTAAACATAGACAGACAGACAAGACACACACCTTAGTCCCTGTATAGACTGCAGCTAAATGGGAAAATCGAGTCTGCTTACAAGGATTTAATGTTTTGTTTTTTTTTGGTGCTGAAATGCAGCATGTGTATGAGTTATATTTTATTTTTGAAAATAAATATTGCGAGTGTATATATATATATGTATATATATATATATATATATTTTTTTTTTTAACAACCTTTATTCCTGATATATCTTGATCTTTTCAGGTAGGGTTAGCATTGATCAAGAGATAACAATTTATAATAAATAATAAGATGCTTACCATTTTTGATATAAAATACATTCATTTACAGCTTGTAGGTTAATCTTTTATTTTTTTTACTGTAAAAGTAAACTGTTTACTTTAGTTTTTACTACAGTTAACTGCGGTGTCATCACTGATTGCTCTGGTGTATAACAATGTATTGAATTATAGATATTTTCATGTGAAATGTTGAATTTTCCTATGGTAATGGCTTAAGTAACTTTTAAAGTTCACTATGGAATTCACTATTGAATAACACTTACTTTAATATTGCTTATCTGGTCTACATCAAATTTCATTTATTTAATTAAGATCTAAGCCTCAGTCAAACAATGACGCCTTTTTTACTAAGTCATTGGCCGATTCACAAAATGACCTGATAATGTTCACTTACCTTTGAGACGTATTTTAACAGGATATTGTCACAATGTTGGCACTGTGACATAAAAAAAAAATGTATTCTGCTGGTGTGCGTCCCAGGCTATATGATTACTCTAAGTGTTTGTTGGCACTAAAAGCTTACATAGATACATCTATTCCTTTGGGGAAAACTCATAATGCACCTCTGTACATGTAGGGTGGTTTGGAAGTATTTAAGATGGTTTAGAAAAACATCAATATATTTTTAAAAACAATAGCACAAAAATAATACAATTAGAAAAAATAGTAACAAGTGTTCTAGTCAAATCTATTTTATTTTATATTTGATTCTTAAGTGTTCGAGTCCAAGTCATGAGTTGCTTGCCATTGCTTGAGTTTCAACCACTTAATTACAACCACCAAAGCACCTGCAAGCAACGGCAAATCACTCCAGGCACACTGTAATTTCTTTGCAGCGTTGCGTGAGCAGTAATAATTGATTGTGAGGTTAAAATAGATAAAGGATTCAGACTGCTCAAAGTAAAAATACTTTTATGAGTTAATGCCACTGAAAACTAAAAAGAAGAAAAAACACTGAAATATGTTGGTTGCGTAAGTCTTCACCTCCCTGAACCAACTATTATGCAGCAATTAGTCATTAAAGGTCCTCTACCAGGAGTTTTACTGAGTCACTCAAGGTCATTCACTTTGTTATTTTTTTTTATCTCGTCAGACCACAATATCTTTTTAAACTTGTTTGCTGCATCATTTACATTTTACATTTAAAAAATCTTCCTCTGAAAAGTGTTTTACTTTTTGCCACTCTGCCAAAAACGCCAGCAGGGTTATAGTTTACTAATTGGAATTTACCCCTAACTGCGTGCTACGTTATACCTTCCACTTCTTAATAATCAACTGACTGTTAACCAAGGCATGTTCACTTGTGTCTTTCTTTAACTGTACAAGTGTATCAATAAACATGGTGCACAGAGATATATTGATAGATGGTCAAGACTGTGAATCTGAAACAGTTTCGAGCCAACATTCGGGTGAGCACTTCAAACTGGCCCAGTTCCCCTGGAGGCCCTCATGTTAAGCTGCCTTTTAGGTTTTTTTTTTCTAATCAGCATCAATTGTAATCAAAAACTATTGCTGTCCTGCTCCAAATGAACCATTTCATTATCACAACTTAATTAACATCTGTAAAATATCAGTAAGGCAAATGTCAGTTGGCCACAAGAGAACTGCAGGGCTGTCTGTTTTCTGTCAAAGTAATTTGGAGTGGTGCCCATTAAATGCCTCCTGCCTTAAAGTTGCCTTTTCCAGTGTAGACGTGATCATTTATAACAGTTTCATTTAGAATTGTAAGACAAGTTGACAATGTGATTGATAAATGACTGGAACAGAACAAGCCATGACTGTTGCACCCAGTATTTTAAAGTATTTTTATTAACATCAGAACCTCAGTCACTTAAGACAAATGCCGGCATGTCTTGCTGATCTGATGATTTTCAAATGTGGCGTGATCCAGATGATAAAAATAGATTGATGATAAAAATTTCTATTTTCCCCTTTTAGTGTCTCTGCGCACCTGGATGGACGGGTGAATTTTGTCAGCATGTGGAAAACTCCTGTTTGATCTATCCCAACAGCTGCCTTAATGGAGCGACTTGTATAGACACCAGTGAGCCAAAAGCAGCCCCCCAGTACACCTGCTTATGTCTCCATGGCTACACAGGTAAACTTTAGTCACTGCTCTGGTCCGGGACACACTCACAGAGACTCTCATCCTCTGCTTTTGACATAGAAGATTAAAGCAGTTATTCCATATGTTACAAGTAGTTTATAAGCACTTTTGATGTCCTTTAAGTTCTGCTTAATGGTGGTTATATCCACTGGTTTGGCTCATATCTTTCTCACATGCATTGTGATTCTATTTATAGCACTACATTATATGCTTATGATAAGAGAATCCATTTTAATGAATATTTTATTGAAATGGGCTTTTGGCACTGATTGTGTTTTAAGTGTTGAGAAGCTGAGCTTTTATGTTTGTGAACTTTGCACAAAAAAGAAAAAAGAAAAGAAGGCTAATACTATTTCTAATTGAATAGAGGGCTTGAATGGCTTGCTTTATAATGTGATTCATTCCCCCCCCCCAATTCCATCTACTGTGTGGATTTTGAGTCAAGACCAGAGTTATTATACTTGTAAATGGATATTGTTGCCCTCCGGCGTAACTTTAAATTATTTATTTTTTGTGTGACATTGCTTAGTTAAATGGATTATTTCTTAATTTGCGCCATCATGAAAAAAAAAATAAAATAAATAAGGACACTGGGAAACACTGGTAAACATTTAATCAGTATAGATTTATGTAGTAGAGAGAGACTCAAAAATTCTGGATGTCTTTGTCAAATTTCATCTGCATAAACTAGCTGCCAAAGTTTTTTGAATGATGCAAATGGGATTCTGGTCCTTTCTATAAAAAAATGTAGTCAGCTCGATTCCAAATAAACTTGAGTTGTTTTTTAACATGGCGTATTAGCCACGATATGATAACTTGTGAAGATTATTACGTTGAAATGTTTCTTATTCACTTGAAAGAGATACATCTTCTTTGGTTATATGGGTGCTATTACTTGTCGAGCTTGCTCACTTGTATTTGTTCATGGGAACACAGAATTCGTGTCTGATGTGAGTGTCGACACACATTGAGGGTACACCGTCTCCTCAGCTTCCTCAGGATGTCGAGACACCTCATGAGACCAGGATAATACCGTTGTTGTGGAAGGGAAAAGGAGATTGGGAAGGGGAAATTTAGAGAGGAAGCTTGCGTCTGTTAAAACAATTACCACTGCCTCGTTTCTCATCATATAGTTGTAATCTATGAAAAACAAGCCCAGTTGTTCAATAATTAATTACAAATGATGAGTTTAATCTGTGCTGGCTCATGATCCGCCAGTGTTTGAAGACACACACAGAACGCACTTTTCTGCTTCCAACCTCTGCTTCAATGCGCCTCCTCTGTTTATTCAGCTCCACCCACTTTCAGCATTTAATAAGGCATTTTCTTGTTGGAATCGTGTTGAAGAAGAAGCTTCAGAAGTGTATTTTATCAGAACTTAGCTGATATAGTACACATATTAAATCCTGATATTTTGGTATTCGGACCTGCTGAATCCTGCTAAATAATGAGATGACATCATCATGTCTGTAAAAGCACAAGGCCGTCCCTTGTCACTCGCTGTCAGTATTTTCTAAAAAGAAGGCCCCGTCCCAAAGGCCTGCATGAAATGTCAAGCACCAGATTGTTATCAACAAAAATGGGCAGATTACATAGTTAAAAGAAACACAATGTATCTCTGAAGATGTTAAAACTCCAGAAGGGCAGATCTACGAGATTTGTTTTGTTGTTTGTTTTTTGTCTATCCCGGCATACTCCCTATCTCTCATCCAAAGTTTAATTGAAGCACATGCAGCCAATGAAAATTAAACTCCTAGAACACCATTAACTTTGTTTGAATTCTAAGAAGTTAATCCACAAACAGCATCAATTTTAATGGTCCTTGTAAGTCCGGGCTTCATTAGTGTGTCATAGACTTGTTGTCTCATTAATTGAACAACAGTTACGCCGGTATTCTAATTTAATATTCAGTAGTTGTATTTCAGAGGCACAGAAAAAGCAAGGCAGGGATAAGCGATAAAAGTTATTTCAACTTCAATCTCCAAAACCGCTTGACATATGGAAATTTAACTTCTGTAGGCCTTTTTTTTTTATAAAAAAAAAGCTTAAAATATATCTGCTCCGAGATCTACCAAATAAGTTTTTTTTGAGAGGGCAAGAACACCAGGTTTGATTAGCTCAGTTATATATCACTGTCATAAATAATAAACACTTGTCTATTTGCATAAGCTTTATATAAAAATGGAAAAAGATTGAAGATTACATCTGTGTGTTGTTGTGTGTTTAGATGAGGGGGGAAAAGGCCCATTATCATGCGTTTTCATTATCGTGAAAATCCTTAAGATCCATATGGTTTATGATTTGTGTTATTTTCAGTGTTTCCATAAACTGGATTTAGATCGAGTTTTAGTTCAAGACTGGAACCTGGCTGTGCTTTGCCTCATAAATGTGAGGGCCTGAATATAGGGTGATAAAGAATGCAGCTGAAACAACTATAAAATCACTTGCACTGTTTTAATAGGGACACATCTCAGGAACCTTGGGCTTCGCGTTGATCTTTATCTTTTAGAGGTGTCCTCCAATAATCTGCAGGCTGCATGCTGGGACACATTGTTTTTTTCTCTGTATGGTATATGTGCTGTTTCAATTCTGCCATTTCAATTCCGTGACCTCATTTTGCAGGATGGTGCTCACACTGTGTTTACCTGTGTTTGAATGCCCCTTTCATCTCCCATTTCCTTTAGGCCTATCACTTATATTGACACCTTACCCTTTCATCTAGATCTATCAATTTCTGACCTCTCCTGACCTTCCATTGTCATTTTTAACCTGATTGAATTACATTCTCTGTCTGTGGTATCAGTCGGATGTCTGTTGTTACCTTTAATTCTTCTCTTTTGAACTATTGAGCTTTTCCGCAGCGGCACCAAGTGATTGTTAAAATAATCCCTTGGGGGGCTCCCGAGTGTCTCAGCTGGTAAAAGGTGGTTGTCTGAGCGCAGGCTGTGGCCTATGGTTCAGATATGTGGGTTAGAAAATAGATCATGTCACTGTGGGCTATGACCGGGAGACCCCGAGCTGTGGTGCACATTTGGTTGAATGGCACCCAGCATGGGGCGAACTTAAGCAGGTCTGCAGTTCCCTGAAAACAGCACACCCTGCTTTTTTCTCAGAAAATTGTCATTCAGAAATATGTGTGTCCTTCAATCTCAGCCATACCACTTAAACAGGTTGTATAGCCTGCATTATGCTAAGTGAGGAATGGCTCATCGGGGGGGGGGGGGTCCACATTTCCACATTCTCCCCCGTGTCTGTTCACATTCGTTGCAGGGAGCGTTACCTAGTACAGAAAATGAATGATTCCAAATTGTAGGAATTTAGACATTTAGCTTACCGCTGTTTGGGCTACATGCACATCTTTTAAACATTTTGAAATATTCTGTGAGTTAAGTATGTATGAATCACAGGAGTTAAGGATGAGTTAGTTAGTTCATAATTGTAATAATTATTTTAGAATCTGCCTATGCAGATTAAAAGCATGCAGTTCCTATAATCCTATGGTTTCATCATTTTAAGGTTACTTAATTTACATTTGTATTTTCTGGACAAATGATATATGATAAATGAGTAAGCAAACAGCACAAATAACTCTCAACTTTGCCTCTGTATTGTTAAGAAAAAAGGGTGTAGTACTTTGATCAAATAAATCAGTAAAATGTAAGCATTGTGAGCATGATTCTGGAAATTTGTTCAACAGAATTTGATTTGTGCTAGTGGTACAAATAAATGTTGTCTCGCCTTCATCAAAATGTTTTCCAGGAGTCCACTGTGAAACGGAAATAAATGAATGTAACTCCTACCCATGTCGACACAAGGGAACGTGCATGGACTTTGTGGGACAGTACAAATGCACGTGCCCTGCAGGTAAGCCTGTGCAGCTGTCATCTGTATTACACCGTGTCTGATATTCAGCCACCCAGCCCTATTACCGTACAGGCTGTGACTGACAGCTGAGCAAATTGCACAGTTCATTGCCAGAGCTCACTGCGCAATTGGATTGTGTCAATATTTTGTTATGATATACTCACCCTTTCATAGGCATTGTATTAATGAGATTCCCAGTAATTGTTGATTCTTCTGCACCGGCTGAGGCCGCATTTGCATTCACTGATGCAACTCGAGAGCCCCCCTCCACATCCCACCACCCCAGAGAGCTGCATGTTGCTGGCTCTGCCAAAAATCTACTGTTCTGCCAGCTGCCTCTTTTCGTCCATTGAGTGCTGGGCTGTTTTGAAGAAATGCCAGCACAGGCCCAAATTCTCCTATCCCGAGGAGAAGAGCTGACTGTGGAGCTTCTATACATGACCTTTGTGAAAGGTAGGGAGATACTGAGACCCAATCAGAGGTTTAGAATCATTCCCTCAAACTGCTCAGGTACTTCCAGTTATTGTATCAAGCGTAAAAAGGATTAACTGACATGCATGTGCGGTTGGAGCAAGGAATTGAGGTCACTGAACAGTGTTATGAGTAATGAATTTCTGAATGAATACAATGTAAACTTTATAATTCATTCATATCTGACAAATGTTCCAAACCAGGCTTCAATTGCTTTGCAAATTAATATAGTTTTGTGACATTGAAGTTATGAAAACTGACACACTTTGCATGAGAATCTCTAAATTGAGGGCTAGGATCCCAAATAAAAATTAAATTTTTTTAAATTTTTTAAAAATAAAAATAAATTAACGTACTTCCCTGGTTTAATTCACATCTTTATTCTCAAAAAAATCGAATCAAAATGTGATGTACAGTACTGTGCACCCTAGATTAAATACATTAATGTAGTCTTGGATGTTTATATGTTTTTACCTGATTACTTTGGCGGTATATAGCCCAGAGCATATTAAAACAAAGCTAGCAAACAATGATCAATGCTAATGATGCTAAGTATCAATGACATAATGAGCTGGTTGAACCAAACATAGTGAAACATAAACGGTTGTAGAAGGAATTAAACTGGGCGAATGAAGGAACCAAACTAAAAGGTGAGGGTGTGGCAGACATGACAGTTTAACCTTAAATCATCAGTTCTTACACCATGGCAAGAGTGAGCATAGCAACAAGACACAAGGTGGTCATCCTGCAACAGCAAGATCTCTCCCAACCAGACATTTTGCGGCAGAGTTTTAAGATGTGCTGTCCAAGTTCTTCCGAAGAAGCACAAAGAAACGGGTAAGGACACAGAAACTGAGTGCAGCAGACGAGAGATACATCAAATTGATATCCCTTTGAAATCGTAGAAGTCCAGCTCTGCTATCAACTCTGAACTCACAGAATCCACCGTAACCCAAACACACCCCTCTACAATCCGGGGAAATCTTGTTGGAAGATCAGAAATCGTGTCTTCATGGAAGAGTTGCTTCCAAACGCCAAGAGACTAACCTACGCCCATCGTGCAATACCATCAGGTTGGTGTCTGATCTGTTGCAACATCATTCTGCAGCAAGTCAATGACCCCAAATATGCAGCCAAGGTCATAAAGAACTATCTTCAGTGAAAATAAGAACAAGGCATTCTGAAATAGATGGTAAGGCCTCCACAGAGCCCTGATCTCAACATCATCGAGAAAGCGAGAAAGCCAAATTCTGTAGAGGAACTGTGGAAAGTTTTCCAAGATGCTTGGAACTATCTACCCGCCGATTTTCTTATTTTAAAAAACAAACAGTATAACTGCCATGTACAAAGGGTGATACAGATAAACAAAGAACATAAATACATACATACAAAGAATTTATTTAATTAAAACTTTTTTGTCATAAATATGTAACAGGTATTGCTGTGATATGTCTTTTAACAAACGCTTGACTTAATAGGTTTTTTTTTCTTCATTTAATGTCCTTACTGTGGTTTGATTAAGATCAAGATAATCAAATGATTTCTCATCTTAATGGCTAGAAGCTTGTTGTGTAAACTACAGACAGTCCAAGAAAAGATTATATATATAGCAGAATAGTGTGGGGTTGGCTACTTCAGCCAGGCAATAGTGACATGTGGGTAAATCATTACGTATTATTTTGTATAAATAATTAGGGGAACATGAATTGTAGCTTTACGTCTGGCCGAATCTTACTAAAGTGGGTATTTTAGATAAAAGAACAATCAAAGTGTTGTCCGTGTAGTATTGTTTCTAGTGCCAGGTTGTGCTCAGGTCAGTGCCCTACAACACAGAGTTTTAATAGAATGCTCTTACTAAAGAATTATAATGTTTGACTGGAAACCACAATCCCCAGCATTCCCGGCTGTATTATGCATTTTTGACTTTGGTTAAGGAGATGATTAGCGTTGCAGTTTCACTCTTCTGTGGCTGATACTACGAGGTCTGTATAATTTTTATAACCAAAACTGTGTGTGTATATATTGTATGTGGACGGCAACAGAGCTACGAATTCATGCTCACATGTAAAGGTACACATAAGAATGATAAAAAGAAGACTTTAATATTCATTATAGAGTGGCATTTTGCTGTTCAGAGATGTCTTTTTGTGGTTTGTGAACACATTTTATAGTTTAATACTTGTTAAGAATAACTTGAAATTACTCATTATTGCACAGTGGTTAGTGTTGGCGTCTCACAGTACAAGGGTCACGGTCTAGAGTCCAATAAGGGTCACTGTGTGGAGTTTGCAACTTCTCCCCATGTTCATGTTGGGTTCCTCCGATGACACCTGTTTTCTTCAACTGTCCAAAGCAAGGGTGTGGCTGTGTCTGTATATATGTCTCTTGCTCTTCTTTGGACTGGTATTCCGTCCTGGGTGTGCTCTGCCTCACACCCTGTTTCAGCATAATTTGGCCCTGCATTGGACAAGCATTTAGGCCCACAGAAAAGGAATACATGGATGGATGAATTAATGTATCATAATTGTGCCGATTCTACATCCCTTAACAGCTCTTCAGCTGCAATAGTGTTAAGGGGCTCGTGGTGGCCTGTGTTGTTAATTATTAATGCACTTCGAACTAATTGCTTATGAGGTAGGGTCTTACCCTGAATTTCTGAAATAAATGTTCTCTGCAAAAGAAAAAAAATGCATAATGGTGTTTACAAAGCAAGATGCAAGATATACTATACTGTGTTGCTAATGTTGCTCATAAGAAATCAATATTATCTTTAAAAAATTGCAATTGAACCAATATTAGGAAGTGTGCAGATGCGATGTCTGTGACTTCCAAGTGTTGCCCTACGTGCACTAGCTATAACCTGTGTGTAGGATGATTAGTGTAATTGCCACAGAAATACTTCTGCAATTGCCACCTTTTTTTCCCTCAATAGGTTTTCTGGGAGAAAACTGTGAAGTGGATGTGGATGCTTGTGCATTTCTTAATGTCACCTGCCCCCCTGACTCAAGGTGTTTGGACCTATCAGAGGGCCTGCAGTACCTTTGTCGGTTGCCGTGCCCGCAGCGTATGCAGGTGGGTAAAAAAACATGCAGAGTTGCAAAACCATATACATATACATCATCTCTCCTTTTTATTAATCCCTGAAGTACCTGGAACATATCTTAAATTCCAGCTTGTATCCCAGCCTATTGTACTTTCATGTGCCTGTTCAAAATTAAATTCAATGCAAACCACTACACTGAGCCAGCCGTGTGAACCTCTATTAATGATTTTACAGAGAGATGTGGAAATTCCAATAAAAAAATAAAAAATGTTAAGAAATTATGCTTTTAAAGATGTGATATTCAGTGCATTATTTAGTACATAAGCAGTTAAGAGGATGGTAGTTTCACCTTTTTGGATGACTGCATGTGGATGAATGTTGTTTAAAAATAATTTATTTCAATAATTAAATAATATATGTATAGGCCGCAACACTTTTAATGCTAGAAAATACTTATAGTGCTGCTTAAAATGATTAGTGCCTGATTGTTTATACATTACATATATGCAGAACAGAGCACATTTAATCAGGACAATTAACCCCCCTTGGAAAACATCTGGTTTAAGATGTGCTGCTATTCTCTATCAGCATTTCTTCACTAATCTATTGACAGTATTTACCTTTCTGCTTTACTGAAGGATTTGTAATGCAATGCTCTAACTGTCATAAAAATTCAAAGCACTGAAGAAAAATCAATTTTTCTTTATGCCTTTGGGTTTAGAAATACCTAATGGCTTTAATCACCACAGTGGATTGAACATGTGACATAACATCGGATTTACAGTATAATTCAGTATTATCCAGCATTTCAAATGGATTCATTTTGTTGTGCTTGAGCAAACATATTACATTTATTTAAAAATTGATTTAAAAACAAATAGGAAGCCATTAACAGTCCTTTTGATTGTTATGTTTATAGTAAATAGTTTTGCAGGAACAAGATATAGGTTGCCCTACATTCTTCAATATTACATTTTTGAAGCTATCATGAGATTTTTGGTTTTGTTAAGATGAGAAGACAAGTTATTTCACATAAGCTAGGAAGAAGTCAAAACGTTGGCACTAATCTAATTTTACACACGGTGACCAATTACTGCATATTACTGAATTACAAATGGTACATTGGCATTTCATTCTTTTTAGCTGTTTTAGGTTTTATGTGACAAAAACCTAAAACTGCCAGTGCCTCAAGATTGGATGCAGCAAAATGCAGGAAAATACTCCAAGAGGACCTGCTTCAGTCCGCTAAAAACTAAAGCTGGGGAGGAAATTCAGCTTTCAGCAAGACAATGACCCCAAACCCAAGGCCAAGGCCATCACAACACGGCTAAGGACTAGCAAATATATCCACTTATACATGGACTGCTGCTGCTAGGCACACAGTATGCCGTCCCAGTTCCATCTGTCCATGTTTCCCTCATGTTTGGTGTAAATCTTTCTATAACTTTTGACAGCCATGTGCCAATGGAGGTCGTTGTTTCCTGGGAAAAGGTGGCAGTTATACCTGTGTCTGTTCACCTGGGTGGACTGGGAAGAACTGTCTTGAAAACACTGATGATTGCATTGAACACTGGTGTCAAAATGGGGCAACATGTGTAGATGACATCAGCAGCTACAGGTAGGTATCTTATTTATACACATCAATCATCAGTCCATATAGTTTTAATTTGAGAGTCTTTTTGGTGCTACATTGATGAGAACAGCATTGGGCACTCTAAACCATGCATTAATACAACTAGTGTGAGTCAGTGTCAGATATATTATTGTATATATTTTTATTTATTATAGTTTTATATGGAATTTAAAATAGGTCAGCTTACTGATGGACAACATTATCTAACATTTCACCAGGTGCCAATGTCGTCCTGGCTACACTGGAGCTCATTGTGAAATGGCCATTGATTACTGCATCGGAAACCTCTGTTCCAAACATGGCACATGTCTGAACCAGCAGCAAAACTACACATGCCGTTGCATGCTGGGATACGAGGGGAGATACTGTGAACAAGACACGGATGAATGTAGCAGCTGCCCATGTGCAAATGGGGGCACATGCATTGATTCTGTTGCTGACTACATCTGCCATTGTTCCCCAGGTTTTGAAGGTATGTTACCAGACACATCCTGTTTCTCTGTTTAATGCAACATAATTAATCAAACAGACACATCTGATTTATCACGCACAGGACCAAACTCAGTCTTAGTTGATTTTGAGGTCATTCACGTCTATTTCTAATGAATTGAGCATGTCCCAGAAAGATTTAATGGATTAGATGCTGAAGCCAAGAGTCGGATAAGGAACATTAGGCATGTTATTGTCACACGTCCATTGATTTACAATGACTGCAGTTTGCAGATGTGTATTCCCCTGAAGGTAATAGGACATGGCAGCACAATAAAACTTCCGTCATTAAGGTGGACATTCTCCTTTTATGTCTTAAAGATATGCGCTGTAGCAGTTTCTATGGATGATATCGCACATTGGTAATACAGCTTTTATGGCTAATGTGCTACAAAACCTTATCAAGATTATTTAATGTTTAATGTTTTCCACTGCTGGTGTGTAGTTTACCTATTATTTATAAAACCAGGTGTGTGAATATTGGCACAGATGTGATGTGGCTGTGATCATAGCCGTACCTATAATCACAGTAAAACACCCTTTAGATACATATAAAGGATTGTAGCCACAGATCCCCAGTTGAGATCTCGCGAATAGAGGCTGCACTATGTCTGCGTTCGCACACTGTAGATGGCACAGATCGATCCGTTTGCCTCCCAAGGAACATTGCACTTCCCTCTCTGGTCCTCCATTAAAAGAGACACTGTGTGTGTCTGGGCATAGATGCGTTAACACATCACTGGCCAGCGTGCTCTGGTCATGCATTTCCGCCAATAGCGTTGCTCCCATTATTCCTGGAGAAAATCAGGCAGGAATTAGTTTTGCAGGTGGCTCTGTGTTAGCCCAGGAGGACTTTATCTGTTCTCCTGTGTGGTCTTCCGTGGGAACTACCTTCTCTGTCTGGGGCACGGGACTCGGTGGCGCCACAATGCAGAATTTGCCGCAGTGGCTCATGGACGCACACTCTTGTAAGATTTGCCATATCTGCTCAGATATTTCTATGTCCTTAATGGAAATGACATAGTAATGTTACTATTTCCATTGCACATTTTCAGTTTTAAAAATGATGCCTCATCTTATGGGGCCACACCCACAAGCAACCCACGCCTACAATCAGAGCTTGACAGACTTTCTACCTGGGCCGGAATGACACGCCTTGATGTAGTCTAATAAACCATAACATTTAAAAAGTAAAAAATAAAAACATTTTTAAAAGAGACAGCAACACTTTCTGTGGGGAGTTTTTTCTTTTTTTTATGGCAACTGAAAGTCCATGCATCAGTTGATTAAAAGTAAAAAGAAGAATTTTGTCTATCTATTGATTTTCTATTTTTTTATGGTTTTATTTTACGTGAAGATACTAAATGAAGAAAAACATTTAATGTTTAAAAATATTTATTACATCAAGATGTGTTTTATGAGGTAGTAACTTTGCTTTTGAGTGAAAAGTGTATATTATATTAGCTGAATTTGCAAAACTCTGTAATTAACACTTGAAAAAAAGAAATAATGACAATATACATATCTATATTTTATAAATACTGCTGATGAATATGCTAGTTACAACAATTGCACTGTACCACAGTTTGCATCTAATTTGAAATCTGCTTCTAAATAGCCAATTTTCCCAGCTATTCCTATTCACTGTGGCTGTGCATGTACCACAGGTCAAACTATCTATGTAGTAGGAATAAAAAGTGTATCATCATTTTAACATTTGAAATACAAGTAACTGAAAAACTGGAAACATTAGTAATACATTTAGAAAATAGCATTTTCTGCTAAAATAGCAGATGCATTGCTACGTTAAAACACAGATATTAAACAAAAAACACAGATATTTAACATTTTTTTTAAATTAAATAATAATCAGATTATGTTCCAGCTGTGTTTTTTTGTGTGTTTTTTGTGGACTCCGTTCCATATCTCTATCACTACCCCGAAGCTCAATGTTCTTGTTATCAGATGAAATGATTCTAACATCAAGAACATGCTGTTTTATGCCATTAAGCTCGCCAGTATGCGTTGCCCTTGGATAGAATTTTATAATTGACATAAATTGTACAATATTTTATATTAATCTGAAATTTGCTTTATTTGCAGTGTTGCCCTTGGGCTACTCAACATTGTATGGGACAGTACAGCGTTGTATTTAGGCAGCAACATTTTTATTAACAAATGTAACATATATATATATATATATATATATATATATATATGTTTATTTGGTGTTTTATATACATTTTTAAATTAATCAATACATTAGTCTATGTATTAATTAATAGATTATACATTCTTATCATATTTAACGAATGAGTATGTTTAAATAAAAGCACCATTTGATGGGCTCTTGTAAATGTTAAATCATTATATTTTATGCAATAGTGGGAATAAAAGAAATATTGGTTGTTTCTTATGAACAATTGCACTGAATAGAGGGATAAAGTCAGACAAATGGAGACAAAGACTCAGTTTAGGCAAGTATTCAGACTGTTATCCCTGAAGGTAAATACCGGGCAAAATACATTGTAATGATTGTGTTAATTTAATTTACATTAATCCTTGCCTGATCTCTCCTTTAGGCAGGACATGTTCTGAGAATGTGAACGACTGTTGGTCCAGGCCCTGTCTGAATGGAGGCATTTGTGTGGATCTGACTAATAACTACACATGTTGTTGTCCTTTTGGTAAGTAGGCTGATTCGGTCATACATTTGTGGCAGTTATTTAATGTTATTAAATGTTAATGTTATTCAAAATTAGATTCATAAGATAAATGTTGCCCTCAATGCATATTTTGAGGATTTTCAGTTTGCCTGTAGTTCAGTGGGTTGCCCTTGGTTTAATTTGTATGAACTGTGTGGGAGTGTACCAAGACTTAAGCCCCATTCCTACTCTTCTGATTGTCCGTTTGCCATTTTAAACAGCTTGGAATTGTTGAATCTGTATTTGGTGTGGTTCAGTTTTAGTGTGAAAGCTAAACGTACCTGCCGCAGTTACAAAGACAAAGTATTCAATGGTGCTAATTTTAGTCTGCAACAAGTCATACCAAATAAAATCAGATCAGTGCATCAAAAGAAGAAAAGCGTATTCAAATCATTGTTTACTGAGAAATGCAAAAGTTTTCTTGCAAATGCTCTCAGTTGAATGACGTGCTATATATTAACTACGTTACATCGTTCAGTAGTAGTTCATCATTCATAGCCTGATACAATCTGATTGCATGAAAAAAGCAGGCAGACCATTGATTCCCCTGATGTGTGTTATTAAACAAAACTTTTTGACCATGTAGTAGTGGTTGAAGAAAAGCAAAGCAATGCCTTTTCCCGATATTGCAATGTTTTGTTGCACATTTTATGTCTCTAGTGTGCATAATTTATTTTGCTCTTCATAAATGGAATTAAATAAGTATGATACTTACATGACAGATGGAACAAAGCAAAAAATGGATAACTAATCCCATTTTTCAATTATTGATTCAAATTGCAGGTCTTACTCTTCCTTCTGGGCCACAGATACTTATATTTGGGCGCAATAATAGACACCCTTCATGGGCCAACTAGCAAAGACATTTTGGATGTTATAAAGCTGTCTAAATTTTGTTTCTTTAAATTGAGGATTCTGGTATAAGTTTATAAGTTCCTATGCTTATTCTTATCTATATCACTCTCAACCAATTACATTTTATAATTGTTTGGGGTAGGAATTGAATCTACTCTGTTAAGTAGCAGTTGCTTCATTCATATGTCATTGTAGGCTTCCCGTCAGTTTCTTTCTTCCACATACCTTGATTAAATTAGTGTAATACTATTCACCCATGGAATGCAAGGCACCAAAGTGGAGACAGTTTTCATCCGCCAGGGTTTAGAAGACTAACAGACACATTTATTGTGAAAAGCATTCAAGTACTGTGTGTATATGAAACCATGCATCTAATTATTTTTCAAATGAGTTCTGTTCTAGCAGACACCACATCCAATGTTGCTTGAAATGATGTCCTCTCTGATAGGGCCTAGGTGGACGATTTGCTTACTGATGTTGCTTATAGTTTCGCAGTTCTTATTTTGTTCCAGATTATGTGCATAGGATGTGCAGTTTTACCTCTGTTCTGCTGAATTTTTAGTTTATGTGTTGGCAGGTGTGTGATTCAGAGGCATCATTTGGTGAAATCTGCTGAATATGGTTTTCAGATATGCTAGAATTGATTTTATAAGTTATTTAATATATGAAAGAAAGATGCAAATCATACTTGGTGAACAGACCAGATTTCTCAGTGGCATTTTTCTTCTGTTGTAACCTGCATTACAGATTTTCAGAGGATGAGGAAATTACCCTGAGGATATAATTAATGGTTACTTTAAATCAAAAGGAAATCTGTAAAGAATATTGCTTTGTGTATTGAAAAGAAGAAAATAACATTTAGGTGGATATATATTTCAGACATATATATATATATATATATATATATTTTTTTTTTTTTTTTTTTTTTTGGGGAAATATTTTGTAGTATTACTTGTTTGATTTGTATTGCATTCATTCTTAATTTGCTTTTCCATAGAATTTACAAATTTACATTCAATAAGGAAAGTTTTTTGCATCTAATAATCTAGAAACAATACTTCTAGACATTTCAAATTGTAAATGGCATTCAGGGGCATTCATTACACTTATAATTTGTTCCATTATAAAACAACGTACATCAGCAGACCTTATTTACTACAGGTATCGGTTACATGGCGCAGCTGTGCTTTATTTATAGCGAAAGCTATTGACGTGAGCATTTATCAATGGCCTCTGCTTCGGTAGACAAATGCGATATAGATCAGCTTGGCAGAACGGGTCTTTATGTCAGTGATTCGCCCAATTAGCATACTGGGCAGCAGGTAGGCTGCCTGAGGAAGAATCAATGCTTTCATAAATCTACTGGAGAAAGGCTGTCTTTACCTAATAAAACATAAAGCAGCCATAAATGTGTTTGGCATTTTGAAATGTATGCTTAATGGCCAGTTTGTGAATTGCAATTTTTTACGGCCCCTTACAAGTTTCGGGAAAATTATTAAACTTGTGCTTTATTTTAAATAATGCACCTGCATCATTATGTATCTCCCTTCCTTCCTATAAAAAAAAAAAAAAAAAACGTCAGATGCCTGTCTTCCTTCATAATCTACGGAGCATTTTCTTTTCCCAGCAGGAAGAACTGAATGTCTTAAATAAATGTAAAAATAAACTAGAATTAGGCCCAGGCCGAATCTAAAGAGATTGTAAGTCTTTTTTGTATAGCCACTCACATAACTCAAGAAAATAAAATAAATACATCAATAAATGTCAGGTGTAAGCTAACATTAGTTACGTTTTCTGCAGATAGTATTGTTACTTTATGTAGTTAGCTAATTACTAAGTCTATTAAATACAAAAAGATATCTATAATTGTCATTGTTACTTGTCAAAAAATAATTATCGATATGTAAAGTACAATTAATTATATCTTGAATCATAATTTTTTTTTACAATTTGATTTTACCGATTTAATTTATGGTATAATTAATTGAAATTGCTTCTAGTAAGAATTCAGTTTAAGACATCAAAAAACAAAATTTTGATTAGCTGTAACTACATTTTTATTAGTGATTCGAATGGATTAAATGTTAAATGACTTGCTATATTTTTGCAATTTGAGATATCTCGAAGTCAAGGTTTTTTGAAATATGTCAAATTTCTGCAATTTAGTTAAAGATATCTCTAAATTACAATTTGGCTTGCCATATACTCTGCCGTAGTCAGATTTATTTTATTTGAAATGTTTGATTGGACATTTTCTGTCTATATGTTCCCTCATGAAACTATAAAGCATATTTCCTTTTACTGACAGGCATTTCTGTAATATTGTGGACAATTAATTAACCAGTTCCATATTTACTTTTTTTTATGGTGGCTAAATTCTCATGACATCTAATACTGATTGTGATATAATATTATATAATGGAAAAACAGAATGGCCTAATCCTTTTGGAGCAACGAAGCTGAGTGAATGTTTGCTTCCAAAACCATTGTCTCAATCACATTTTGAAGGTCATATAACTGGATTTAAGTATGGGTTAATCAATAAATGAACTACCTGACTGCGTATTTGGCTAGCATGCTGCAATAACCGTGGGCTCTGCAATAATTACTTGCAGCTGTTTTTGTTGATATTTTAATACTGGTATTTATATTGCTGTTGATTTAGTATTGGCCAAAATTGGCTATCTATTTACAAAATTCTAATCACAAGCTAAAACAAAGATTATAATGCCAAGAGGAAATTCCCGTAGAACATTTTTAATTGGTTTCTGCTGGAGTGCAAATTTGGTTTCAGATGGGGTTTCAGAAAGATTAACTGGTCTTTGCCAGACCAGTTTAGACTATTAGTTGCTAACTTAAACTAAAACAAACTGGAATTTCCTCACAGTATAATATAATTATCATTCTTTTAAAACTAAAAATAATGACCCATGAGATCTTAAAAAAATATTGTGAAAAACTTTTGATCCTTTACATCACATTACAGCGCCTTAAATAGTTTACCCTTAGGTGATATCTTGACTTCCTAAGCAATGGCCTCACAGATTGTAATGTCGAAAATGTGTTGTAAAATAGCCTATGCCTTACAGTTGTCATTAGAATTCATTGATTGTTGAAAACGCTGCACCCTTCCAATGACATACAAGAGCTAGTTCTTTTCCATTGTTTCAGGGGCAGCGTAGGCACATTAGGTACATTTGGGAAAACACTGTAAAATAAGACTCTCTTCTGCAAGGAACTGCTGATATATACTAAGGGAGGGGAGATGTTTTAGCTCCTTGATGGCTTTATGACAGTGGGAACACATTAAAATGAACAGCTGCGTAGGGACCTGCACTGATGATGCGAAAGCTATGTCAGGTACCAGGGGTGGGCTTGTCGGAAGACTTAAAAAAGTGGCCCCAGAAGCCCAATGGACACACTACATGATCCACAGAGAGGCTTTTGCTGGTAAGAACATGGATTACTGTAACAGGGAAGGTTCTAACCCGTCTGTTTGAATTGAGTGATAAGGTGCGCCTGTTTCTGATTGAAGTAGATTCTCTCATTTAAGTGACATCAAATGGTTGACTGCACTGTATATCTAGTAGACATTTTTGATTGTTTAAATTCATTGAACATGTCACTACTAAGGAAAATAAACAAATAATCTCAAACTCAATGACCATATTAACACCTTTACTAAAAAATATTTTTATCTGAAGTATGTTGATTGTGACCTGACCATATTTTAACGAATAAGAAACACATTCAACTACCAGCTAGCTCCCAATTCAAATCTCAAGGAAAGCTCAAGAGGAATTAATTGACATTGTCTGTAATTCTGAAGCAGCAATTCCAGTCCTAGCCTCTGGCTGACTTCTGGGTTTCACATGAAGCAGACTATTACTGTTGTAATTTACATCTACTTACTTATGCAAATCTGATTTCTCAGCTTTGACATATTTATAGAATAAATTTAATGTGGCGAATAATTTATTGAATGTGGAGAACTTGATTCCACAGTTGACAATTCTCAAAATATCATATAGCAGGCAAGCTACATTAATTTGTTATTGTGAAACTAAACTAAGGTAAAAATACCTACCAGGCTATACAGATGTTAGCTAATACACTTTTACTTTCCAATTTAGAATAAAATCTTAACTAAACAAATTGTAAATTGCCCACTAGCAACTTTATGAAGTAGACTATACAAAGATTGGTTATCTTTGTATAGCCAAGTAAGCTTAAAAAAACAAAATGTATTTGTTTAAGTAGGTTAATGTCTTACAATGAAATGCATTAAAACTGAATTTTTTTTTATTTATTTTTTTTCTGGTAGCCCAATGTACTACCAAAGGAATCAGTGAACTGTCCACCCTATGAATATATTCCACGGTGACGCATGGTGGTGGCAGAATTATGTTGTGGGGATGCTTTTCTGCAGTTGGGACTGGAAAACTGATCGGGATCGAAGGCATGCTGGATGGAGCCAAATTCAGGGCAATTCACCTGAGACTGGGAGGAGTTTCACCTTCCAACAGGATAATGACCCTAAACACATGGCCAAAGCTACACTGGAGTGATTAAAAACTAATAAGTTGAATGACTTAGAACAGCCCAATCAAAGCTCAGACCTCAATCCAACGGACCCCATCCAACCTGACAGAGCTCATGATTCAGATGTGCAAAAACTGGTAGAGACTTACCCAAAAAACTGTTTACAGAAACATTTTTGACCATCGCTTTTTAAATTGGAAAACAGTATGTGTATTTAATGTTAGAATTCTACAATTTTTCAGTCTCTGTTCATAACTTCAATAGCAACTAAGTAGTGGCCCACATTGTAGCACTGTTTCGGCATCATGGAAGACTGATTGGTAATCGACACATTGTGATCAACATATCATCTACTTCTGGATTATATTGCAAATCTATAAAATAGTTCATTTCTGTTTTTGTAATAATAAATTATGTGGCAATTGCGATGGGTTTGGTTTTAAACTATCAAAAATATTAAATTGCTCACGTGATATAAGTTCTACTGTGATCCACTGCACATTAGTTATCATAATTATTATTATTGGATATTAACTTACAAGTCTCATTTTAAATAATGACAGTAAATTCATATATATTTTGATATTGAAGTCTAATTATGATTATGATTAAGTACTGCATTCATTAAAATATATCAATATTGTGCGTGCAA
>JAOYSI010024552.1:20100-30693 GCA_025775065.1 Hiodon alosoides | reverse complement strand
GAGCCAGGACGCCAGCCGATTACCGAGCCAGGGCGCCAGCCGATCACCGAGCCAGGGCGCCAGCCGATTAACGAGCCTGGGCGCCAGCCGATTAACGAGCCTGGGCGCCAGCCGATTACCGAGCCAGGGCGCCAGCCGATTAACGAGCCAGGGCGCCAGCCAATCACGAGCCAGGACGCCAGCCGATTACCGAGCCAGGGCGCCAGCCGATCACCGAGCCAGGGCGCCAGCCGATTAACGAGCCAGGGCGCCAGCCGATTACCGAGCCAGGGCGCCAGCCGATTACCGAGCCAGGGCCACATCCAATCCATACTCTCCCGACTGACCTAGCTGCATTCTTCAGTCTCGTCCTGTCTATCTGATACTCTTTTCTTCCTGTTCCCCATCCTTGTTAGTTGATGATAACAACACTGGGGAGAACCTATCCACCAGAGAGAGAGAGAGAGAGAGAGACAGAGTGGGGTGAGATGCCTGACAAGTGCACTGGTCACTTAAGAACTAACTCTTTGAAACCTAAACATAGATACAAACTCAAATTTGAGTCCATCTCAATGTCGTGTCTCTCAGCATCCATAACACAAACTCAATCAAATCGAAACTCTCTAAACGCCTTGAGATGTTGGATGGTGAACCTGTGTTTTCTTTTAAATTTTGGTTTTTGTTTCTATGACATTTTATCCGAATACTTCCTAGAACACCTGACATAGGCACTAATTTAACTGGATCATAAAACCTGTATAGTCAGTTGAAAAAGCTATTTTAAAAAATGATGTCTACCCAGTTACATATTGACTTAAACTTGGAAGCTGTTTTTTATTTGAAGGATACATTTTTTTTCCGTTAAAATTTGGCATATTTATAACATAAAGAATTCTACTGCTCTCATCATCATAAGGCTAAACTGTCCAACTGAAACTTTCCATAGTCTCTGTGTGTCAATTGCACTGTGGAAAAACTGTCAAAGAATCTCGGCAATGAAAATGAGCAATTCTCTGAGTTAAGGAATGTCAGTGGGAGGAGAAAAGGTTCAGGCTTTTCAATTGTTGAACATTTTTAATTATCCTTCAGTTTTCATCAGCGATTGAACAAAACAGAGCCCTTTCGTTGCACTTAGTCAGAAAAGGCCAATAGATTTCTTTACTGATAATGTGCTTTTCTCCGGGCTGTTTTTGAATTTGACTTTAATTTGTATCGATCTCTCTTGAGGGCTTCAATTTTGCCGGTGTCAAAGGGGTGAGAAAGCACCACAATGTACAATGTTTTCCTTTCGCCCTGGAAATGAAAAGCAGATGGCACCTTTGTGCTCCAATATGCGGGCACCAAATCGGAAGGACCTTGATTCACAGGGGCGAAATTGAAAAGGTTGTGGGTTCACATTATCTCGGACAATGACAGGGCTCGCCTTTCGCTCGACAGAGATTATAAGCACCGGTGAGATTGGCAGAAGGATTGGGAAGGGTCCCAAAAGGGGACAAAAAAACAAAAAAAAACAACATTTGTTTTCCAAAGGCTGAAATACGATGAGACTGAACGAAAAGCATTCAGGGCTGACCTTGAGTTGATCTTCCAAAAGTGACTTGTATTTCTCTTTTGAGAGGGGAGAACGGAGGCCAGGCCAAACAAATCAATTGCCTGAGACAACCAGTCATTCACTGTCATGAAAATGGCTCGATATAACCGTGCACTCAACATTAATTATTTTTTTGTGTTGAGTTGGTAGCCGTAAACACAACTTTTGACCTCCAGCCCATCTCAGATCAATGCCAAAGACTGTCGTCTATGCAGGAAGGCAGCACCAAATATCTCCCTCTCACTCAGAAGACAGCTACTTCCATTTTCCTCAGCTGTTAACGGTCTGATTGTGCTTACAAACATGAATCGTTATAACTGCTGTGGGTCTGATCTTGAGTTTATGAGTGTGTGTGAGTGTGTCCGTCCAGGTGTACAGTTTCCAGGTAAGTGCGAGAGTAATGTTGTTCAGTCTGTGAGACCTGTCCCTGCAAGACCCATCGATCATCTGACTCCACGTGTGAATAAAAACTGATAATGAATATGTATTTCACAGCATTTGTGCTTGTTCATACCCTTTAGCCATCCACTGCACTCCTGAT
This sequence comes from Hiodon alosoides, assembly GCA_025775065.1. Classification (NCBI taxonomy): domain Eukaryota; kingdom Metazoa; phylum Chordata; class Actinopteri; order Hiodontiformes; family Hiodontidae; genus Hiodon; species Hiodon alosoides. The sequence continues at coordinate 28,582 of JAOYSI010024552.1, read as the reverse complement.
AAGAAGCAGAATGGAGCTTTCGGGATTGAAACGGGGCTTAATACATAACTCACAAACGCATCCCCCGGCAAATGTCCTTGTCCGTTTCATGGAGAAAAAACATGTATGAGGCAAAATATTTGTTACCCTGTGGGTTCACTTTCACAATTAATTCACTAAAATTTGGAGCGATACAGAAAGAGGATGTGTCGTCATTACATAGTTCAGAGGGGATACAGAGGGATTTACTTTTAATTTCTTAACATCATTTTTCGAAGTGAGTTATTTGGATAACAATGATGTTGCCAGGTGCTTTCAGGCGTTAATCCGGGACTAACTGAGTGGTAGCGCAAAAACCAGCAGAGGATTGGACATCAGTTTGAGATCATAAAATTTAAAATCAGTCAATTTATGCTGTTCTGTGTCAACCTCCTCCACACATAGCCAGTAGGCTCAATATAAAAATAAAAATAAAAACACTTTAGGCAGCTTGTTTTTAAAGCACAGAAATATAAGGAGAACGTGAATAAAGGGAATCATTGAGGCTTTCAATCATTTCAGGCCATTACGTGGCATTCTCTCTGCACACGGAGGGCCACTGCCCATGTACCTGTCCTATGTTTAAATGATTGCCCCTAGGGGCTGACAAAAGGACATACTATTCCAGAAGCCCCCTACCTAACCCCTACCTAACAACCTGCAATAGGTGGGCTTCCAATCCCTGCCAACGGGCTTGATTATTCTGGCCTGGGGAGGGAGGAGCATCCGTTAGCCGGATGGTAAGTAAAGTCAATTTGCCAGCAGGGCACCTGGGATTTTAGGCCTGACAGCAATTAAGTGCCTTTATCTATCAGGTAATCAGACTGCCCTTATATAAACATCATCTCCAGATGACCTCAGAAGAGGAAAAGGATGAGGTTCATATTGGCCAAGACCACATTTGATACAGTCCAAATATTTTCTCAAGTGACATCAGCCGAAACTGATTTAATTAAGTTAAAATGCCCAAATCGAGTATAGCCTTGTGTCCTCGTCCTGTGTGTCCTGTGTCCTCCTCACCCATTCCTGTATTCGTACACAAAATAATCACTCTTATAATCAACTCAAAGACTGCTTTCGTCAGCCACACTTTTCCCCACTGGTACTTCAACCTGAGTTTCTGGGAGGCCAAAGCTTTATGCCTCCAGCCATTAGGGTTCTTTGCAGGCTTTGAGCTGAATTTGCTTCTTATTTACCCCAGGTGAGATCAACTGGTAATCCACCTAATGACTTCAATTATCATATATATATATATATATAAGAACATCATATTTAATTATTCCCAGGATCACTAAATCACCGAATACTGAGTGAAGTTTGGCTCAAAGCCTGTTCCAGGTGATTAATTTAAACCTTTATTGACAAAATCAAGCCTGCTTTTTAATTGCTGGCACCATCTCTCTGTGTCAAAGTTCCCTGGTAAATTATGTGCATTCGGAACACAAAGAAAAAAAGAAAAAAAAACTTAGTTGTGCTAGATTTATTTGTGAATTAATAATATCTTTAAAATATGCATTGGTTTATAAAATGACTTTATGTACCTGACGGTAGAGATTATGCACCCAACGGCTGATACACAGAGGGTTTTCTGTTAATAAGATAGCTTTGGGGGTATTCCACAAATTTGGATGAGCAAGTTGGCTGCCTAACTTCACCGTTATCCGGCTAACTTTTAAACCCAGCTTTGGGCAATCTGTTTCACAAAGCTTTCCTGAACGCTGGGTTACTTATAACTATTATTATTTTGGTTTTCTTATTAACTCCGCTGAATTAAGTTATCTTCTGCCACGCTTCCACTCTTGCCTTTGTTACTATTCTGCTCTTAGCCATGATTTCATTATCTTATGTTTCAAGCATTTCAATTATTCATCTCTGCGCAACGGCAGCGTGCTGTCACTAACCACAGCGCACCACAGCTATCTTTTTCAGGACTACTTGTACAAGGGCACGCTTACCTGGCTTGACCCCACCCCAGTATTGAATCCTTATATCCTTGTTTAGCCCCCAAAGTCTATGTGTATAGAAACAAACCATCATTTTCCAGGATGCTGAGTCTTTTTCTTAATGCTCCACCTTCCTCCACCCCCCCCCCCCCTTTCCCCACAAAAATAATAATCTGGACAGCATCATATAAACAACAACAGCATGTCATCTTTGGAGAGCGCGGTGAACGACAGCATTGGGGGGGACTGCCTCAAGACATGGTTTTCAGTTTAGGAATGGCTGCCTCTGTCATTTCCTGCTTTGTGTCACTTGGATATGAAATATTAAAGTCTGCATTCAGCACTGAGAGCACAATCAGGGGAGGGAAAAAAAAACATGCTTTGACAAATTTCCTAGGGTTTATTCATTTGATATTTATCTCCAGAGTGTTTCCTGATTCCTATATTAGCTCAAAATTGAGAAGCCATATTGTCTTATTTATCTGTGTAAATAAATAAACAAAAATAAAGTTGATATCTGTATAGAGTAAACCTTGAATCGAATGTATTTAAACAATAACTTTGACAGACATTCCAAATTGTTAAGAGTGCCACTATTTAATAATCATCGGTCATTGTCATGGAGACAGGGCAAGGCAACTAGGTGGGAATAGTCGCATAAAAATGGCAAAAATTCTCACCTGGTAAATTAAATTGTTTTTTTCTCTTTGGGGAATTTAGCAATGCAAAAACTCCATTATGGATATTTATTTCAGAGGATAATTTCTGAATTTGATATTAATGAACGGTGTTAATGAATGTATGTTGCATTGTCTAAATCATTTCAGCCTGCCGTTGTGTGTCTTTATTTATTTGTTTATTTATTTGTTAATTGTATTTTTAAATGAGAAAGAGGCTATTTTCTGTTGATTAAGCACTTAGTGAATCAGCATAATGTTTGATTACTTATCGTGTTTGTTCATAAATTTCAAAGGATCGTATTTCCTCATTACCGTTTTCCGGAGTTAATTTCTACAAGAAAAATGTGGTTTGTTGAGTCGTGAATATTTAATAACCATTCTAATATGACAAACACTTAACATTTTGATTGAAAAATACATCTCAATACAAAAGAGCTTCAGTGGAGTCTTTTTCAGCATCACAAAAGATCTAGACAAAATCTGAAATCAAATTTCAAATGTTGGAGATCGCTCTGCGATTTTTCTGTGTCTTTTGACGCCATTCCAATCCCCTAGCCAACCTTAACCTGTGCCGCAGCAAAGCCTCACCAAAAGTTCACCCATCCTCGCCGGAAAACCATTTGAATAACTTTAATGAGCATATGAATCCATTACTGTCAGAAACACAGCCCTGGTCAGGTGAAGGGCTTAGCTTGGGTGGCTCTATTACGGTTAACAAGGACTTGGCTGTCTCCTGGAAAGGCCAAGGCCGCCTGGGGGCAGGGGCGGATTGAACAGAGCTGAATATTAGAGACGTGTCACACTCCCAGCGATCTGCTAATTCTTCGAAAGGTCAGGGAGATATCAGCATTAATCTCCTTTCTTCGCATCCAAAATCTCTGTCACGCAGAGATGTGTCTGCACTGGCAGGTTCAGGTACCCTCGGCAACCACTCCGGTCTCCATTAATTACTGGGCTGGTAAATCTTGATGAACAACGCCGCCACAATGTGATAATAGCCTGTTTATTTCAGACTCTCCGAGACCAAGAGTGTAGACTGCAAGAGTGTAGAAACTGTGGGTCAGCTTCCCTGGACTGTCAGCACATTTGGAGATTTCTCCCTTTATGGTATTTCTATGGCAAAGATGTAATGGAAAACGTGCGTGCAGAAGTTCACAGTGAAATGTCAGTGGTGGGGGTGCAGAGTTGCCCTATCCCAAGCATTGCACTGGCATTGACACACTGTAATAAGGGGCCTTTTTTTACTGCCACTTGGATAATTTGCATGAGCATAGCTCTCTGCTCCCTTTAACACGGATGGTGAACATTTATTCAGAACTGATTCAAGGTGTGGGCGAGAAGACGCTTCTCTTCATTAGGAAAAAACTACCACAAACGCTTCTCTTCATTGGGAAAAATCTACCACAAGTGCTTCTCTTCATTAGCAAAAATCTACCACAAACACTGAAAGGATAGTTCCAAGATTTAATAGGGTATTTAATCACAGGCGTTTAAAATTTCTGCAGTTAGTTTCAGTTTTATGTAAGCCCGTTAAAATTTCAAGTCTCTGACATACGTGAAAATTTATATGGAAAAGTTTATAATCAACTTTTCTTTTTCTTTTTACTGTAAGAGAAAAGTTTTGCATAACAAAGGTGATAGAATGATTGTATTACATATTTATTGTTGCATAAGGATTGAGTGTTCAATCTATTGTTTACAAAATAATAAATTTTACTGCAAAACATATTGTAGACAACATTTGTTTAACAACATTAAAATGATTTTTTTTTTCATTTTTAAATAGGGGAATATGTGTTTTTTTTTCAAAGGAATGTTAATGCATTACTGATATGCACTACTCATGGGTTTTGAAATATTGGTCGATGCAGATATGAAAATATCAACTGTCGTCACCAGCCGGAAAATCCATACAGGTCTGAAATGGTTGTGAGACTACCTGGGGAATAGCCTCTGTAAAACAGTTTAAATCACGTGCTCGTTAGTTTCCATTCCCACAAGTCTCTGCTCTCTTCTGCACCTCTCTGACAGTCTCAGCTGACACGAAGATTGTGAAGACACAGTTACATTGTCTGACAATCACGGGATACCTCTCAGTAATGCCCTCCAGGGGCCACCCGTTCGGTGCGCCATCCTGAAGAAATTTAACCAGATCGTGTGGTTAATTGGCTTATCCTCGAGGACATTTTTGATAGGGAAGGATTAGGTCAAAGCGTCTTAACCGCATCATGAATGATTCAAAATTATATTAAGATTCATATTTGACATTGGTTTGACTTATCAGTACTTGGGAGAAAGCTTGAGAGCGTGTGGAACCAGGGAAAACGTACGGCTCGGCAATGGTGCAATTGGCTTTTCAGCTAAACAAATCCGCCCAGTAGGAATACATCCTTTGTCATTACAGCGGCGGCAGAAAGTTGGGGATAAGGCTTTAAATATACAGAGCGTTTCACATTGACGGTCATATTGACTGCCCGAACAAGTCTAGGAATGTAACCAATTCTATTCTAAACTTATAGAAAATAGAGACTGGAACAGTTCACCTTGACCATTGTACTGAATGTAATCATGTTCAGATATATTCCGAAAATTAATTTCATTGTCGCTGTGCAGCTATGATATTCTGACAGGTTGTGACAGGGGTACAAGAGCAGTGTGAGGAAGCGTTGAATCTTCTTGGTTTTGTTTCCCAGCTGGCGGATATTGGGGACTTAGACTCCGGTGGATGTAATCGCTTAATGAGGTACAGAGATTTATGAGAACAGGAAACTAGCGTCAGCCTAGCGTCACGTGCTGGCAATGAAACTTCATCCGTTATCAGTTTCCAGCAAGACCTGTCCGATACTCTGCAAGTGTATAGAACTTTCTTGCCCACATAGGTGAATCTTGCTCGCATTAATAAATCATAGCAGCTAGTTTTTTTGTAGCAGACGTCACCTTTACTCACGGATGCCGGGCTGCCTGCACAAAGCTATTCTTATTCAGTTATTCTTTTATCTGTGTCTTTGTACATTTCGGAATAAGTCTTTAAAGGCTTTTACTAGGAGAAGTTCGCTGCGGCACTGCTCTGCAGATCAACTGCCATGAAGCAAGAGCTTGTCTGGCTGAAAACAGAAGTGGTAGAGGAAATGGAGGCTCCTCATTGAGACGGTATGAGAAGAATGCTTCTAGCCTCATTCCAGGTCTCGTTCTGGGGCGTCCTGGTTTCCTGGTGTGGTTAAGTCATTTCACCTTAACATGTGCTTCTATTCCATATTCACTGGCTTTTATTTTCATCAAAGGGAGATTTTTTCTGTAAGTTTGTTTTAGTCACAAAAGTGATAGTGATACACACAGGGATACTTTTCACTGTCTCCTCAGTAAAACATAAATAGCTAATAACTTCATTCCATCTTGTGGGTTACCATGATCAAATATAAGATAAAGCCCCACCTGGTTTTTAAACTCTGTACTGCCACCTGTTGGATTATCCCCCCACCATGGAGTAGGTTTGTCTCTAAACTGGTGCCAGAGACAGAAGAGAGAGTGAGCCAGGAAGAATCAGCATGGCTTCAGGATAGGGAATATCAGCTGAAAGCACCTGTGTTGTTATAGTTCTGCTGACACCACGGCTCAAGGAGGTGGTGCCGTGCGCCACATTAAACAGTGCCATGGTCTTAGAGATGGAGACACAGGCTCCACGAGCCCGTTTATCCCACGAGCCATTATACGGAGACATGTACAACACACACCGCCTATATGAAACTACTCAAACTTGGCAGGCACCCTGAAACTCTTTTCTGTACTTTGTACAATGTTCTGTGCTTTTCTTTTTCTTCTTTACTGCCTAATAAAAGGAGTCCCCCATTCACACTGTTTTGTAGCCAGCCATATTTTTCCCACGATAGGAACTTTTTAAGGTACACCCGTTGCAAATGTTGCTTGAAAGATGGAAAGCACAACTGATGCATCTGTAGTACTGATCTATGTGAAGATCTATAAACTCCCCTGTGTGGTGTACTAAGTGAAATGGCATATGTCCAAGGGAACAAGAGGCTGTCTGGGTATCTGGGTATCTGTCTGGGTATCTTTTGTGTCCCGCTAGTCCCGGGCAGGGTATGGTCCAGCTGTGCTGCTTAGGTGGGGAAGGAAACAATTATTTTCTGCTCCTCCAGACAAGAGGAAAAGGGCAGACCAAAAATAAAGAAGAAGAAATTACAATATTACCACGGCTTTTCAAAGTCAGTTCTGGATCATCGACAATTTCATCTCGCGAGCTGAGTGACGCGTGAAATGTCTGAAAGGACGAGTGGCTGGGAATCAATCTATCCCTACAATGTATTTTTCAGGCGTCGTGGATGTGCTTGACGAACCAGTCATTTGCCGAGATGTGGTATAAAAATGCCAAAGTGCAGCTGAATGGATGGGCAGATGAGAGCGGGCAAAAGCCAGCGCCCCTTAATGACATCACATCCACTTGGTAGATTTTTGTTCTGATTAAGGGGTGTGGCACCGTGTCTGCCCGCGCACCGAATGGCTGGCGCACTGGATAATGCATTGGGTCACTAAAAGTAGTGACATTGTGAGAAACGGAGAGCTGCACTATTGAGTGCATTGTTCAGTGCCCTGGGCTCACCCGGACCGCCAGGCTGTCCCGTTATAGGTTTTAGACATTGCAGAAACGAGAATGGCCTTGAGAGCCGCTCGGAATCAGACACAGGGGGGGCCCCCGAGTCCGAAATGAGACCCCATTAGCGGTCAGAGGGGCTGAGCCGAGCCGAGCGTTTTCTCCTGGGCAGCCTGCCAAGCATTTTCTACGTAATCGGACTCAGACACTTTTGGCCAAATTCTCTTAAGGTAGCAGCAAATACCCCAGCAAACGCTCCGGGTGTTTGCGTTTTTAGTGGGTATAAGCACGTACTGTAGTGCGATCAAAGTCTGGTTCTGGGCGTAAATGAGGCCTTTCCCAGATTTTTGCTTTCTTGTTGACAATAAATTGAGCTTTTAGCATTGCCAAACGACACCTGGACATGTACTTCTGGCTTAAACGCTGCAGTCAGATCAAAAGACTGCAGCAGTTATTAATCCTCATGCACATCAATTTGCTTTTGCTTGGTCATACTGGGAATGGCAGAGATGCAGGGAGACTTCTGCTTTGTTTGCCGACAGTCATTGATTATCATTTATTAGAGCTAGACATCAATAGCCCATCTTGTTCAACTATTAGGGGGTCTAGTGGAGGTTATTCACAGCCATAAGTGTGGTGGAAAACTGAAGAAATTGAATTTGAATGTATGAATGAATGAAATTGAATGTATTTTATTTTCATCCCTCAGCCTGAAATTGCAAATCTCAAACAGTCTTTCTATATAGATACAAGCATGTGAAATTCTACCACAGAGGTTTGAATGGGTGTTATATATATTTCAAACGTCTCTGGGAATACAAGATATTTTCTTTGTAAGTTTCTATTATGTCTCCTGTCAGGGGTACAAGCAGGGGAGCTATATAATTGACTGTGAACATGAAGGCTAATTCATATATTTATCATATATATATATATATATATATATATATATATATATATATATAATTCAGTTGTAACATTGCAAAGTTCGGGCTACAAGGGAGACTCAAGGTGAAATTCTTTTGATTGCAATAATGGCACAAATGAGCACTGATTGATCAGACTGTTTTAAATGTAATGATGTCTCATACGGGCTGAAATTATTCTGATTGCAAGAATGAATTTAAAATACCAAGCCGCTGCATGGCTGGTGTGGTACTGCATGGCTGGTGTGGTACTGCATGGCTGGTGTGGTACTGCATGGCTGGTGTGTCGCTGCATGGCTGGTGTGGTAC
>JAOYSI010024552.1:6022-20000 GCA_025775065.1 Hiodon alosoides | reverse complement strand
CATGGCTGGTGTGGTACTGCATGGCTGGTGTGTCGCTGCATGGCTGGTGTGGTACTGCATGGCTGGTGTGGTACTGCGTGGCTGGTGTGGTACTGCATGGCTTGTGTGTCGCTGCATGGCTGGTGTGTCGCTGCATGGCTGGTGTGTCGCTGCATGGCTGGTGTGGTACCGCATGGCTGGTGTGGTACTGCATGGCTGGTGTGGTACTGCATGGCTGGTGTGTCGCTGCATGGCGGGTGTGGTACTGCATGGCTGGTGTGTCGCTGCATGGCTGGTGTGGTACTGCATGGCTGGTGTGTCGCTGCATGGCTGGTGTGTCACTGCATGGCTGGTGTGTTGCTGCATGGCTGGTGTGTCACTGCATGGCTAGTGTGTCGCTGCATGGCTGATGTGTCGCTGCATGGCTGGTGTGGTACTGCATGGCTTGTGTGTCACTGCATGGCTAGTGTGTCGCTGCATGGCTGATGTGTCGCTGCATGGCTGGTGTGGTACTGCATGGCTTGTGTGTCGCTGCATGGCTGGTGTGTCGCTCACCTGGGAAGGGCAGAACTCAGTAAAAGATGCCATCCCAGCACAGACTGCCACGCCACACCAACTTTGCTTGCCAATCATCTACGCAAATATAACATTTGCAGTAGGCGTGTCAGGTTATGTAGTGAAAGGAAATAAAATGATTAGATATGCCATTTCCTAGACTCCCAGGGCCCCTGTGACAGTCAATCGCCCTGTTCAGAAACACAGGGAACATGACATTTACATTGTTATTTACCAAGCCTCTGGGAAATTTTCATTATTGATGCACAGCACATTGAATTATTCATTATGGAAAATGCAACCTGGGAAATATTTATGCCTTCATCGCAAGCAAACATCTGCGGCAAGATCAGCTCATAAATGATTGCTTTTTACTCATGTTTAGGGTCATACCACAACTGACACCCCTCGGAACATCAAGCACATTTAGAATGACTTATAATCATTGTGTTATACTTTTGAGTGATATCTGCTAACCAAGTCCAGGACTGTCCACATTGCGCAGATGATAAGGCTGACGTGCTTGCATCTTTCAGACATTAATTTATCCAAGCTGACAAGACCACTAAAAATTTCAGTAGCCAAAGGCTGGAGGACTGATATCGCTCTGGCTCAGAAATGCGGTTGCGGGATTCCACGGTGAGATAGATACACGCCTTTTAACGTTGACCTTGAGGAGGTTAACAGTTTTGCATTTGCATAATCTGGGGGTATAAGCTTACCATCGCTACTCACGGTTTTGTAGGCTAACAGAGAATGCCCAGCTGAGTCCAGTCAAAGCTCACTAGTGGAACAAAACATCTGTGTTTTAGCTTCCGTTTTTTTATGTCAGTTTTACATTTTTATACTATTTATCAAATCCGTTTAGATTCCAGTTTAGGTTAATGGATGCAAACCATTTTTATTATAGCTTTTATTTTGGGGATTCATTCCAGTGTGCATTTTACTTTCTATTTAATTTTTATTTCTGTTTTTGTGTTATTCTCAGTCTCAGTTAAACAGTAAAAAATTAAATCCTTTTGGTACAGTATAATGTGCACATTCACCGCAAAATAGCACTGCTCTTTGTTAATCACTCAATTCTTTTATATTCTGACATATAAGATCGTGTGTGATATGATCGCTGAAATCAGGTTTGCTGGTTTCATCTCCTAACGATGGAACAGACATGCCAACATGTTTGCTGTTTTCCCCACTCTGCTTTCTGCGTGCTGTCTTCCTTTTGCTGGTGTTTCGTTTTGAATTCTTGCCAAGAGAACCACTGAAGCAACTGCAAATATGCTAAATAAAAGTAATTCAATTAAGGAAAGCGCTCTGCTTAACAAGGTCATTGAGGACGTTGGTTTCGAAAAAAACCGCCTGGGTTGTCACAGGAGTGTTGTACTGCTTGAACACAGCTATTTCGGTGCACTGGTCCACACTGCGACTGACGTTTGAGCGTTGCAGAACGAGAAATTTCCAGAGGACATAGCCGTTTCTATTTCGATGGGAGACGTATAAATAAATGTAAAAAAAACTAGCTTGGCCATTAGTGACACGATGTTATATGGCAATTTCCCCCATCCTATTGGGACCTATCCCCAAGGCATAAACACAACCGTCAACTAGTGTGTCTACCCCTTGGCAGCTGGAGAAACTGCCTGTCACTGTCACTTCTCTCCAGGTAATCGGAACTAGTCAGGGATTTCAGTGAGCTAGGAGCAACAAAACACAGCACAGCAAACTAATTTGAGACCGGGGAAACAAAGACCGAAAAAGGCCACAGCCAGGAAGGGCCTTCACACTGAGAAAGGTGATGCCTCAGCTTTGGTTGAATGGAGACATGTAACAGTGTTTGGTTTGCAGATGTGCTCTGTTCACAGTGCGCTGGCACAGCAGGACAGAGGTCTGAAATAATGACATGTCCACTCTCTGGCTTGGCCGACGCTTTCATGTGGTTTGACATTCCATCCACGTACATGGCTGGACACGTGCGGAAACAATTCCTTGTACCTTACTAATCAGTACAACAGTGGGTCCCTGTCTGGGACGTGAGCCTGTAAACTCTGCTCACACTACCCTGTGTTTTAACTTCCAGACCACCACTTACCCCAGTGATGATGAGGATGAGGGTGATTCCTCAACACGTCCTGCAAGCTGCTGTTTACCTTCTCAATTCTGAGAGATTCCTGGTGATTCTTTTTTTTTCTTTTAAGTAAACATTTTTAAAAGGTGAGTATTCAAGTGAGGGTACTGGGAAAAGATTATCCATCAGTCAAGGATTAAAAAAAAACAATAAGCCAGAGCAAAAGTGGAGAGTGTGGCGGGTGAATATGGCCATAAACTCCTTCAGGAGCAAAGACCCATCCTTGCTGTTGCTTCAGTCTCAGTGGAACAATGTTGAAACTCCAATTGGTCAGACTCTTGGGGGGGCAGGAAGGCCTTGATGGCCAAGTCAATTCCCCTCACATCTCCAACACATTTGTATTTGCATTAGTATTTGCGTGTGTGGAGCCCCTGTGTATCCGTGGTGAGGCTGTGTGATGCGGCACAGCGCTTCATTTAAACATTCGCCCTTCTCTCGCTCATCAGCCGCTGACCCCAGACTTCGCTTTTCTCCCTCGCTCCCTGGCATTGGCGAGATAAGCGGTGCAGCGAGGTCCCGAGAAGGAGAACCGAGAACGGAGAATTAACCAGCCGTAATGCACTGTTAGCTATTCCCCCCCAGTCGTCCTCTGAAGTGCTGAAGCTGCTGACATGATCAATTCAGCTCTCCGTTGAATACGTTTATTACTCCTCAGTATCTGCAATTGTGTCTTCTATAAACACTATTTTCCAGGAGTTCTCTCCGCTGCCTCTGAGGTCAGGGAATCCTTTTTTTCAGTGTTTTCCTGGTTGGCTCTGGATTTTCAGGTTTCTTGATCCCTCTGGAAAAATGCAGCCTTTTCAGCGCTTTCAGCAAATAAAGAATAATAAAAATAAAGAGTTTGATTAGATGTAGTGGGCTCGTGGTAGTTGAGGGTCAGGGGCCCTGCTATTGAGAGATGAGATGACGCTGTTTGGAACAACGGCACTGGAGTATGCTGACCACCGCAAACTGAACACAAGATTCTGGGGCCAGATCGAAAGGGGTTGAGAGCATGCGTCATTGAGATGAGAATGTTATACATCCTTGAGAAGGCAAGTTATCTTTCATAGGAAATAGCAAAACTCTTTTTCGAGATGGTTTTCATTTTGCTTCCACGATGAAAGTCCAAATCCAACCCAACGGGACATGTCATCTGGTGGATTTAGGGACCAAGCAGCCATAAGACGGAAGTCATGAAATGAAAACATGAATGATGATGAAAAACAAAGGCTCCTGAGTTATAACACCACCAAAAGCCCCACCTAAAGCTGGTAATACGCTGCTGGAAAACAAGGTAATATCTCGCCTGCACTTCCCTAAAATAGCCGCAGTAGCTCTTTAATGCACTTAGTGTCACTTCGGATAGAACACCGTACATCATGTCCTGCTTTTGTGTTCAGCAGAGCACTGCAGATGTACAAAAACACATTAATAATAACTTTGGAGGACATTTATCATAATTAAAGTAGCGCTCTTCTGATATATTTTTTTTTTAACAGAATGCAAGTTTGCAGGGAATCTTAGTCAGTTATCACGGTCCATTGTGAGTATTTCTTGTCAATTGTAGCAAAATAAATTCTCAACATTGAAGTGCATAAAACCTATTTTTACCACTTAACTGTTCATTGATCACAATGATATTGACTCATTCATTACAGAGTGCATCTTCTTTGCAGATGGTTCACTTATTTAATTGAACAGAGCAGTTAGGCCGTTTGAACTGTTCCTCATTAATAATCAGCATAATACTATAGCATAACATAATCCCTTTTTTGGCCCAGTTCCCAAAAAAGCCTACTTTAATAAGGCATGGTGCTGAATTAATTTATCGTGATCCCTTGATTCTGCAGAGCAGGTGAACAACAATTCATCTAAATGCCCACTCCGGGCCAGCCTGGGAGAGCCTGCCCAAGCTTTGAACCACAGCAGCTTGATGCCATCTGCGGAGGACGACTCCTTCGGTGTCACTCAAACCTGTGCCCATTCAATGAGGGAGTAGGTAAACATCGAAAATGTGTTCAAGACTTAACACCGGGCGGATGGATGTGGCAAAACAACTGTTGCCCGAGCCAAAAGTTGGTGGCCATTTTGGATTGGCAACCGATTATTCTTGGAGAGGTTTTTTTGTTTTGCTTTTAAAAAAAATAAATACATATGATCACAATGAATATGAAATATTTATGAAGCAGGTTGAGGACTGTGGCGTGAAATCTCTGGGACACGTCCAGGCAGCCTGTGGCGCCCCACCCTCTCCCGGGACCTCGCTTACGCACCACGAGTTTGGTTACCGAGACCACACTCACATGCCATTCATTAAACGACTTTAAAAAGACAGACAGCAGTACTAACTTTGGTGAGTATGCTTTGGTTGATTCGTCATTTCAGTGTTTAAAAAGCCCAGAAGCTGTTTACCTTGGTTTGGTCCCGATACGGTTTTCTTTTTAAGATCATTTAGTGATTATTGTTGTAATGCATGATATAAACATCACATATTGATATTACATTGTTGTTACAATAATGACCGTCCCTCTGTGATCGATGACCCCCAGACCTTGCTCAAGGTTAGGAAAGCTGCATGTGGATCATGCATGACGTCTTAACCACTCCATTATGAATTCGTTCTTCGCCTAAGCTAAGTTGACAGGAGCCCTGCATGTCCGACAGGACTTAAAAGACTGTTATTTTTACACCCTTTTACATGCATATATATTTTAGGTTTAGCTATTCAAGTGCATGTATGCACGTGTCAGATGTACATTTGAAAAGGGTTATTCCAGTAAATATGATATATAACATGATATTTGTCTTTTTGTCTGAATTGTGCATTATGGAGGAAAAAAACCTGTCAAATTTGGCACTCCAGTGTCCGGCATTCTGTCTTTCAGCACCGCCTGCTTATGTTGTGGATTGGCAGGCAGGATGGGTTACAGCGCTCCGGATTTGGGTTTTTTTCAGCCCTCCGAGCTGCTGCTGCCAAAGACTTACGTAAACCCTGCTTCCTCCAGTATCCCTGGGCACGCTAGGTTCTGAAATGCCTTCGAAGCTTCTGGAGCATCTACTCCGGGCGCAGAATGGTTCGAGTTTGGAAGACGGAGCTGTCCCTCGCCAACCGAGAAACAAAGAGCAATTCACGCTTCCCAAAAGCGGAATATTTCACTGTTCAATTACAGTTTTTTTATCGATTTTTGGCACCATATAATTTCTTGCTAATGTTTTCATTTCGTTAGTGACATTGCCAACATTTAGGCGAATCGGGACCAAATGCATTTTGCGTTCCATGTTGTTAATCGGCATAAAGATCATAGGATATAATAAATGATTCCACTTATGTTTCAGATTTGTTTCTTATGAAATGTTTAACGTATGATATATTCAGCCTAAATGTTTATTAACAAGTAAGCCCAGTTCTGTTTCTCTAATAACCACTTAAACCTTTAATCTGTCCAATAACCGCAACACGATCATTGGTTTATGGGGCCTGTTGGCATTTGCTAAACACAAAACAGGAACCTGTCCAAGATTGTATCTGGATTCTGAACAATGCTGGTGCAAAAGAGAGCAGAGAGAGAGGAAACCGGTTCAAACCTCTGGTGCCAGTAAAAAACACCCCAGACTGACAAAAGTGCTTTACACATTGCACTGGTCCCGTATTGTAGCTGCCAATCAAAGCAGAGGGCTAACGAGTGGAAAAAGCAGGCCTGTGAGGGAGAAAGGAAAACACCGGGTGACCTGAGATCAAACGGAACGGGTTGCCTTTGGCGTTTCTCTCCCAGCCGTGACTCAACCACGTGGATTCGCAGGGATCCCCGTTTCAAACAGGAGAACTCGGAGGAGAACTCGGAGGAGAACTCGCGGCTGTGATAAAGGGACCCTCAGACGGTCCAGCCGCCTTCAGACCGATCGTGTTATTGCAGGGGCCAGTCAGTGACCGCGCCCCACAGCTGGGCCTTTCTTCACGTCTGGACGCACGCCGCGCTCCTCGTGCCGGCTGCCAACAAGGCAATGGCAACACTGCTGTTGTCGTTAATTTGCTTACCCACCACCTCCACAATGGCTTCTCTTGATATACTCCATTTCCCACTCTCCGGGGTGAAACAGTTTCTAAGGAATCCGCAATCATGGTTGTGACATTCACGTTTTTTCTTTTTTTTTCTTTTCTGTATCTTTGTCGCCGTTTTCACTTGGTATTAACGGAAAAATGATTGCTCTGTTCCAAGGGGGCTTTGGGACAATTCGACAGGAAAACTGTCAGAGTACGATAAGGGCTGCGCTCACGTCAGCTGACGCTGTACTGTACCAACAGACGCGCGGCACATGCCAGTCAGATTCCTCTGCCAGAGGCGTCGGTTTCGCGGGAACGCTTCATAAAGGCGCTCGCACTGAGAGAAGCTGAGAAAGCCGAGAGAAATGCAGGCCCGTGCATAATGCATGTTGAGGGAGACGCCCAGGCCACGGCGGATCGCTGTGTTTTTCTAAACTCCATCTCTCGCAAGACTGCCTGTTTCGATTTCCTCGGTGGGAAGTGTAAACCAACCCTATTACTGCGGCTGGGCGGCTATGAATTAAAGAGGGTGACGTGACAGGTCCGTTTCCAGTCGATGTGCGCAGGGTTTCTTTTCAGCGGTTAAAAAAAAAGGGGGTCCCGTGCCCTTCTCCGAGCAATTCTTATCATTTTGCAATTAACAACAGCTGTGGGGCTTTCGATTGTCGACAGAGGATAGATGGCGCATCAGACAACGTGTCAGACTGGGATAATTAGCGCGTGTTTTTCTGTTTCCGCCGCGATGCATCGTTCGTCTTCCGAACGATGTCAAAAACATCTCCCGTCTGGCTATTGTTCTCCTGCTGCAGGTTTCTTAAACAGTTAACTGCAGACGTGGGTTTTCATCCTGGGCACATTTCCAGTCAACAGGGAGGGAGGACGGAGATGGGAACTGTGGCACAGCCCAACTGCTGAATGCTGCAGTCTGTTGGCCTCAGGGGAGTGAGGAGATTTTAATCCACGTAACCCCAAAGATCAAGGCCACAGGCATCGAAACAGTGCCTATACAAAGTCTCCTTTTGGTAAAATATTCATGCTTTGGGAATTTCAGAGATACTCACAGGGCTCTCACAGGGTATTTAAAGACTAACATATATTTTACTTGGTATGTTTGAAAAAGGTTCATGGCAAGGTTCGCGTTTATTTGGTCAAATGATTTTTTTGTTGTTGTAGTAGTATAAAAATAAAATAAATGTAATATAAATGAAAAAAACATAAGGGCTGGCTGAAGTCTGAGATATACTGTACTGGTTTAGCTGTTGTAGTTTCTCTTGAAACGGTTTACCTTATCTGTGATTAACTAAATGTGTAGTGTGATCTTCTGTTGTTTGGAACGTGTTATTGTTTCTTTGCATATACAGGTCTGAATAACAGAGTTTGTGGAGGAAATCATGTTTTTACTAATAATGTGAACAGGGACCTTCCACCCGTTCTGAAAATGTAGAAAAATCTAAGTTTACTCACTAAACTTTTATCAGGAGACCAAATCCTGTTTCTGTTTAATTCTCACCCCTAAAAACTCAATTAAACCTCTCTCACCTAATTTATTTTCTGGAAAATTGAAGATTTGTTGTTTCTTTAAAACAGACGTGCCTTTATACCGCCGAGTAGGTATGGCCAAGTAATTTAGATATATATCAGAGCATCACCCATTTCAATTTAATGAATCTAATTAATAAAACTAGTCAAAGGTACGCAATCACCTCACAGGAAAGCAAATGAACAAACCCACAAGTGGAATGGCGGATGACTCGCGGCGTTTAAATGACACAATGATGACTCTCTGCAGGCTGTTCCATAACAGGAGTCATAACTTTCATTTCAAGATGTTTTAATAAAAGAATAGGGCACATTGCAGTGTCTGGCTCACAACAAAAACTGGCCGGTTCAAGCCCCAGCGGTTGCATTCTTGAGCATGGTACTTAATTGCATGGTACTTAATTAACCCTTAATTGCTTCAATAAATATCCAGCTGCATAAGTGGACGATGTCAGGTGTCGTCAGCATTGCATCTTTATAAACCAATGTGTGAGTGGACAAAGCGACGCAATAAATGCAATGTGATCATGAAGGAAGGTCGAAAATGCCTGACCCGTCTGTTAAAGCATTTAAAATGCACTAGTATGGACCAAGGAAAATATAAACAGCCGAGTTAGCAAAACGACGATGATCCAATAGGAAAAGTGGGTCCCAGGTTACAGACAGCAACTTCATTGGAAAGCCACCTCATTTTATTTTTATTTTTCTTGTCAAAGTTTCAAGCTGAAAAACAGCATGGCTGTGACAAGACGCCCCCGCGTCTCCATGTGTCCTCCCTTCTCTAGCATCTCCGGAGAGGCTCCTCCGACAGTGCAGACGAGACTGCCGCGGAAAAATTAAACGGGAGAGAGGCACAGAGCACCGGGAACTTTCCAGAAGTGTCTTTCACAGTCAATGTGTCAAAACAGGTTTATTGACAGGAATAAATCCAATCAGATCGCATTAGGAAGACTTTGATTCCATCACTTCTTCGACCTTGTTTTCCTTCAATCCACACACACACACACACACACACACACACACACACACATATATATATTAAAATAATTTCTTGTCCTTATCACACCCCAAAAATAGTTTTTTTACCATTTATAAAAACCTCATTCTGTGCAGAGCAACTACGCTCTTCGACCTGCAGTTTCATTATTTATATCGTGTATTGAGTAATTTAATGAGCTAATTAATGTTTACCAACAGCACAGTAGCTTGACCTCACTGTGAGCCTGTGACTGACAGTGCCAGGGTCCTGGGAATCTGGCTCGGGTCACTGTGGGTGTGGAGTATGTCAGTTCCCACTGTGTTCATGTGGGTTTCGTCTAAGTTCTCCAGTTCCCTCCCTCTGGCCTAAGGCTTGCTAGTTAGGTGTTGTTTTGGAACCTGCAAAATTGGGTCCATGATTGTGTGGCTATTTCTCTCCGTCTCCCACCTTGCTTTGGACTGACGTCCCATCCAGGGCGATCTTTGCGATCACCACAGACAAAGAACGAACGACTGAGTGAAGGATGTTTCCTTGCGGGGGAAAAAAAGCAGACTCCTGCTATTTCAGAAGTTAGGCCTACAACACTGCAAATGGCAATGTGAGGGACGCAAGATAAACGACAGTGTAATTCAGAGAGAACCCCACGGCGAGAACAAAGGCAAACAGTGAAGGCCTGTTTTCTAATGGGGGCCAACGGGACGTTTTCTAGCGACCCATCTGCCCGCCTTGCCAGGAGCTGCGTACCACTTCTGGGACCCACAATCTGCCAGGGAAGAGTTGCCAAAGAGAAGTGACCAAGTACACAACGGCGCACGGCTCATACCAGCCTATGCCGTTCCTGTGAGCATGAATTTGCGGTGATGTGCTGTATTTTCTCTGATTATCATTCAGGTATATTGTCAAATATGCTGAGACTTTTCTGTGGGCTATTAGCAGTGAATTAGCGAGAGTTAGAGATGGAGAATC
This sequence comes from Hiodon alosoides, assembly GCA_025775065.1. Taxonomy (NCBI): domain Eukaryota; kingdom Metazoa; phylum Chordata; class Actinopteri; order Hiodontiformes; family Hiodontidae; genus Hiodon; species Hiodon alosoides. The sequence goes on along the minus strand of JAOYSI010024552.1, from coordinate 9,833 downwards.
AGTGGGGGTTCATTTCTAGTCAGAGAAGACATCTATTTTTTCCTGTACATACAGCATATTAGCATGTATGTGTGAGTCATAGTTTTCTCAGAATTTTATTTATAAGCATTATTATTTTGATTCCCCTTTCACTGTTGTGACATGATACTAATTGAATTGTAAGAATGAGCTTTGGTGATGCAAACTGTTTTTGCCATGTCAATAAAGCCTGGAGGGACGTGATGCTTTTATTGAGAACTGACAGTTTTACTGCTGTTCATTTCCTGTCTTTTCCATAGAAAACATGTTCAGAGAGTGAGAGACATCGGGGCGCTCGTTGTTCCACACACAAGAACCTCCCCATGGTGATGTCAGAAAATCCTCCTCACACGCAGCAGGCCTGACGGAAAACGACACCACCAGGACGCCCCTTTGTGCAGAGACTGAACACGTCTTCATGCCAGACCTGGCTGCCCAGCCCAGGGAATCATGGGAAGCGTTTCTCTCCTGAGAGGCGTCCTGTCGAGGGATTGTGATAAATTTGATTCATGTCAGCCTGGCTGGAGGGGGAAACTTCACGACCTATCAGCTGTCTCCCAAACCCCTCAAGGCGAGCGCATTGTCAACACGGGTAATGATGGGTTATTAGAAACGCAATCAAAATTCTGGAAAGGCGAAAAAAAAAAAAAAGAAGAAAAAAAGGCAACCGGCCTAATCTTGATCACTAGCTTCAAATAGCTTGCCGGAGCCTCTTCTATTTCAGGGAACAGCCGGCGCTCAGGGGAAATGTGCACGAGGAGCAGGGCACGGCACTGCCCGGTTCAATGGCAGTGTCACAGATTAGCTTCGCGGCAATATCATTTCACCGAGCTAAAGCATTTTAAGTCTGTGCTCTACCCTTCCCCTTGATTGAGCTCAGTAATGAAGTCACTGTAATTACTCTGTGTGCTTTTAATAGAGGTTGTTTTAGGCCCTTTGGATGTCTTTGTCTGCTCAAACGTTGGTTGGTAAAGAGCACAATGGAGGCGAGTAAACCGCGAGAATGACGGGGCCTTGCGGGATCCTGACAAAAGCCTAAAATGTAATACTTTAATTAGAACAAAAGGATGATTACAACTATTAAAACATTTATTGGGCCCTGGCTCCTGGGAAGGAAAGCTAATCAGAGAGAGTTTTAATGAGAACGTGAATCCGCGTCGTCGTGCCAGTTCATTCCCAAAGCTAAAGGCCTATTACACTCCATAAAATATTAATGATTTTTTGTGAGCAAATCCATTTAAAGGCATCTCCTGTGAGGCAGAGGGAGACCCAGACGCTCTCTCTCTCTCTCTCTCTCTCTCTCTCTCTCTCTCTCTCTCTCTCTCTCTCTCTCTCTCTCTCTCTCTCTCTCGCTGCACAGTTTGGGCTTTGGGAGCAGAGGTAATTTGTGTGCGTTGTGCTGCCAAGGCGCACGAGTTGCCGAGGAGGGCGCCGGTGGACTGGGGTGCGTCAGCGAGGCTATTGTGCAGTGCCTGTCCTTCAGTGTGTGAAGGGTGCGGCGTCGCGCGCCTCACGGAAACACGCGCGCCGCATTTCCTTTGCATTTGCGCTGCCGTCCAACTCAGCTGAACTCTGCAGACAGAAAAACAACCGAATGTCACGTTGGTTATCCGCCGCCGTGGCACCTCGGCAAGGATTCAAATAGCAGCACTGTCCCATTTACATGCAGTTCTCCCCCTGTACCTGTCCATTAATCTTGTTCTTCCAGCACATGTGCTCACTCTATTGAGTAGGATGGAGGCTGTTCAGAGTGATAAGACCGCTGCCAGCAATATATTAGTCCTCTTCCAGCCCTGTCCATTTTGTTACAATCAACAGCTTATATCAGGAACTTATAGAAGGAAAAGCTCTGTGGGTGACCCTTCTCTCCCCTTTTGAAGATAAGATATTAATCAGATCAAAGTAGGATTTTTGAGGATCTGTGTGGGGCAGTAGTCGCAGACAAATTGCCTCTGACCTACCTGTTGCTTCAGTTTTGCGAAACATTACTGGTTCCTGCCAGTTAATTTTGTCTCTTTCACAAATCAACTATTCATCCTATGGAATCAGATCACACAGAAAAAAAGGGAGAGGATAGCTGGTCAAGGAACCAATCATACTCATTTGTCTTAGGCTCCTGGGAACGTGATTGTCCATAGTGAACCCATTCTCAATGAGCTCCGCTGCATGTGTTGTAACTGGACCTGTGACCAGTAGGTTGTAAGTTCTTGTCCCAGCTGAGTATTTTGGGATGAGATCCATGAGCACTGTTGTTCCAACACAATATCTGCCTGTGTGAAAGGGACTTGTTCTGGATAAGTGATAAATGGCGTGGCAGAGATGTGCTTTGGGGCATCGGATACAGGTAACTGAGCAGGTTTGACTTTGTGTTCAGGGCTAGGCCGCTTTACATTCTGACCATGAGAGATTAAGACAACACTCTCTGGAGGTAAGCACTGGCTTATTGTGTTGAAACAAAGGTAATATGTGGATTTATGCCCTTTCAAAAGCCTAAGGACAAACATTTCCATCTGTTTTGTGCTGAGAACAGTTCTAGCTGTATATTTATGTAAATGTTCAAAAGCTTTCTTTTTTGTGCAAACAGCGATTACAATGCATTCACAGACAAAGCTCTTAGAACTGAAATAAATTTGTGAAATTTCAAAATGTTGGGCACTTCCAGCGCGTGGGTGGTTTCTTTTTCATCTCTTTTTTATTGCTCAGTTTCTATGCATTCATTAACACAAACAAAAACACAAACACAAACTCACACATTTTGAACGGCATTTATCATTTTATTGCATTTCCATGTGCTCTGAGGCCATAGATACTCACAAGTCCCATTTTAATTCCTTTTCAACTGATGGGTACCATTTGGAAAGGGTTTGCTTACAAATTAGTCAACGAAACAAATTAGCATTGACCTCCAGCCCATAGATATCACCACCCACACCCAATGGAAAATGCAGTCAGAATGCAGTCATACAGTTACCTAGAGTCACTGAAATTATTTTTCAAGGACTGGCGTGTGAATGAAGCCACATCCCCGGGCCACACTAAGGTATGCTGTGCGGACTGTACACGTTTCCAGTCATCTAAATGTAATCTGGGCAGAATGGAACTGCGAGAGATGCAGTGTGCTACGAATTCTTGAAGGACATGATGAGCGGGGACAAACGAGAGGGGCAACAGACTACCCCAGAACTGACAAACCCAGAACTGACCCATGCTGTCGTCGCTAAATTTGCTTTGGTATTAAGCCTATTAACGCAGAAAAGCTAAGAGAATGATTTCTCTACAAAGCCAGGATCAGACATTTAAAACCAAATACTTAAAAACGGGTAAGAAGATACAGTGTAAAAAAATAAATAAATAAATAAACTAATTTCTGAGATTCCCCTCTGTGGGGAATACCGTTGTAAACAGCAATCAATTAATTCATGATGTCATTCTCCAAACCACCCTGAGCAGTTGGGAAGGACAGTGTTTTTACAGGTGAGGAACACAATCAGGGTACATTTTAATGCAAATGGAGCAGCCTGCTGGTTAGCGTACTGTGTCGTTTCGCCGTTGCCCGTTGACTGGGCTTGTGTTTTGCAAGTTTTCAGCCTCATCACCCCATACTTGATGAGCTATTGTCAGTCCAGCGGCGTATCTTAATCATAGGAGTATTGTTTGAGGGAGCTAGTGATGCCGTAAACATCCTGGGACTCCCCTGAATTTGTTTTGGGGGGGGGGGGCGCCCGCGCGGGGGAGAAGGGGGGGCCGGGCAGAGTAAAAAAAAAACAAAGAAGACACCACAAGGAAAAAAAAG
>JAOYSI010024541.1:0-33510 GCA_025775065.1 Hiodon alosoides | reverse complement strand
CGCCCAGTTCCTTACCTCGGCCGGAATGGACCGAAGCCTGAAGTTCTACAGTCTGTAGGATGGAAGATTGGAGGGGGCGGAGCTATAAAGTGATGTAAAAATCATGACGGGATACTGCAGTTAGACGTATGGTGTAGGAGGGTAGAATGAGCTCCCACTTTCCTGCCCTAGTAGAGGAACTGTATTCAAATCAGCTTGCAGTACTGCAGACTGACACTGTATGGCTCATCATTCCTTCTCCCAATAGATTCAGTTGACTTTTTAAAATAAAGAATTTCATAGACGAGGAAAAACTAATCTGCGCTTTGTGTTTAAAAAAAAAAAATTTTCTTGCCATTAAATTCCAATGTTTTTTTTTCTATTTTTAACTAATACAAGATGGTATTGTTCTGATATCAATTATTTCATCCAAGTATCAATTTAGTAATTAGCTCTTGAATATTTCTTAAGTCTTATTTTGGAAACCTTCCTTCCTTCATGTCTTCTCCATTCTTCTGTTCTATGATAATAGTAAATACTGCATGATGTCTCGTGGATTCCTTCTTGAAACGTGTTGCCATATTTGTTAAGAGGGGCCCAAATTACACCTAGGATCATAATAAAGACTTTTTAAAAGCAGCATGAATTAGTTTTTTTTTTTTTTATGTGTCAGCCCGTGGTCTTAAAAAATGAACCCTTGTACAAGCTTAAACTTAGATAAGACGCACCTGAACACGGTCTCACATATGCTCGTGATACGTCCAAAGGGCGCAAGTTTAGAAAATCTGTCGTGCGGCTTTCAGAAATCTCCGATTTAAACAGGCATTGACAGAAAATAGTCCCATAGTGAATGTCCTGTGATTTATTCTTGATTGAGGAGCCGCTGTCCTCACCGTGTCACGTGATTGTAAATGAAGTAACATGACTGCGGAGAGAAACGGGAAGTATTTGATTCTTCACTAGTAAGTTGCTCGTTCGAGCCTATCGTTTCGATATTGACGCCAAGACTTTGTCCAGTCAGTTCACTATACAGCTATATTGCTTTCATCAACTAAAAGGTAAGATTTGAACAGCGAGTTGTTTTACCTGCTGGCTTGCATGCTGGATTTATGTTCCATAAAGGCTAGCTAAACTATAGCCAGTCTATTTACAACTACCTTTAACTCGTGGAAGGTTTAGGGAAACATCCGGAAAGGATGGTTAGGTTAGTTACTTTAAAATGTGCTTTCTAACTTGGTTTAGAAAAACGTAATCTGGAATTATTTGTTTAACTTAAGGTTTTAAATACACACACAGACACATAATAATCTACCATGGCATCTGATTTAGATAACTAAAACTGAATAAATTTAACTTCAGATATACATTTAGATTTCTTACTTCCCCTTCCTACCATATGGGTCGATAAATGAATTGTAACATATACAACGTGCGTTATTTTCTTGCCTTTTACCGCGGGTAAAGACCGTTTTATTACTAATATAACCTGTGAGGCAAATGTTATTTACTTCAACTGATTCATACTCACTGTCTGCCAGAGTAAATTTGCTGACGTTAACCGTAAGTGATGCTAGTATTTGAACGTTAAAGAAACTAGTAAGGTTATTAGCGTTATACCCCACCCCTGCATTGGAACTCTTTATGAATGTATTGACATGAAATAGACCCGGAGTTTAGGAAAGTACATGCTTCCATAAGTAAATCGTGGTTTCTGTAAGTCGAAGAAAACAAAAGAGGAACCATATTTCCAGTTCCATTCTTTAAGTGAATTAAATTTAGCTTGCGTATGTAGTGAGGGGCTACAATTCAGTTCAGATGCTGAAGTTTCTATTCTGCAAAAGGTTCGTGGAAAATATATCAATGGAACTATTTCAATTTGTTTGGGCACTTTTGCCTATGTGCTGCCACTGTTGGCATATGCACAAAAATCCTTAATTTGTTTATTAGAGCTGTAAGGTCTCTCATCATACCGAGACTTAAGTCTGTCTGTGTGGAGGCCTGCGAGTCCAGCTCTGTCTGTGTGAGTTCAGTCACCACCATGTTGTAAGGCAGTCAGTGTGATCTCAGGGCCTGCTCAGCTGACTCTAATTTAGTCTGGGCGGCTGTCTGCCCGCCTCACATTTTCCTTTCAAATCAAAACGGATTTGGTCAAGTGTGGGAGTGAATCACAGGCAGGTCTTTCCATCCTTCCCTACAAATATCTGTTTTTTTTTGTTTGAGTTTTGTCCCTCAGGTTACCATGGGCGCACTATTTCGCAGTGAGGAAGTGTGCCTGGTCCAGCTCTTCCTTCAGTCAGGGTCGGCCTACGACTGCGTCAGTGAACTGGGAGAGCTGGGACTGGTGGAGTTTAGAGATGTGAGCTTCTGTGTTTTTCTACTGCAGTTTTGACGGGATTGTTTTTTCTTATTCACCAGAGTGTATTTAAATTCTATTTTCGTCTCATTATTCTTCAGCTGAACCCCAATGTCAACGCATTTCAAAGGAAATTTGTGGGAGAGGTCAGGCGATGTGAGGAAATGGAGAAAACTTTCTGTAAGTCCCCTCAATGCTTTGTCATTTTTTTCTCAGTGCAGTGTTTATGGGGCAGCTTACAAACACACACACACACATAATATCATACTACATTTTCTCTCACCCTCTCTGTCAATTTGTTTGACTTTTTTCCACCACCCTCCTCTTGATGTCTCAGCGTTCCTGGAGCTGGAGATCAGCCGATCGCTGTCTCCCCCCCTGGAAGGCAGACTGTTGCCCCCCAGCCCCACCCCCCCTGCACCGCAGCCCAGAGAGCTGCTCATGATCGAGGAAGAGAGCGAGAGGCTGGCCAGAGAGCTGAAAGAGGTGCCGGGGGTGGGGCGGGTGGGATTGGGTCTGTGAGGGATTCAGCCTTACGAAAGAGTTCTGTCGCATTTCTGACGTATGCTTATCACACCAATACAGCAGTCTGGTGTTGCCAAAGCTTTGGGGCATGGAAATGAATTGTAGCAATAAAACCAATAAGAATATAATAGCGGAATGTTTCTTTGTTCCCTCGGGTGGTGTTGTGCTCCAGGTGTCCCGGAACAGAGAAAGCATGCAGACCCAGCTGACCCAGCTGAGCCAGTACAGAGGGGTGCTGATGCAGACCCACTCCCTCACCGCCTCTCAGGTGAATTTTAGGGTGGTGCCGCCATGTTGGCCCCATCGCAGGTTTCACTCTGTAAGTTCGGCTGGAGGTGAAACCCGGCCAAGCCTGAGCATGTCAAAAATTCCACCAAACGACAGCGCCGGCAAAAAAGATTTCCTTAACGGTGTTTGAAAACACGCGGGCAGAATCTTCGTTATGCATATAACTTATATGCCAGTATTTAATTTGGAAAACCTTACCCCCCTCCCTCCATCTAGAATAAACTGGAGTTAAGAAATCCTCACAGAGAATTTAGGTGACATGTGTTCAGGGGTAGCTTCCGTTGTAAAGCCGGTGTATTTATTTAAGGAATCTACATCATTGGGTTGTAATCTAAAAGTCTAATTATGAAATCTAAAAATGTACTGATTTGCTTGAGATTCTTTATTTATATATAAATTAAATTGGTTAATGACCCCTTATACCTACTCTGTAATACACGGATCCCCCTTCTTCCTCTTAGACACCCCCCTCCCTGGAGACTTCTGGCCTATTAGACAACAGGCAAGACATCCGACTCAGGTAAATATGAATGGCCTGTGGTCACTGTATTTACAGTGTATTGACTACGTCAAACCTATTAATTATGTTTTCACGATTTGATTGTTTTTTAATTGAATAACCCACACTCAATATAAGTGGTTAATGAGAATGTACATAACTCCTGTCAAACTTCATCATATGTCTGCTAATATTCCAGATGTGAGTACTAAATGTTTAGATGGGAAAGGTACTCTATATCACTGTCTTTGGGCATGTCCAAAGATTCAAAAGAATATCCCACACTTCTCTACTGGCTGGGATAGCAGTTCCTGTTTTGGGCTCTGTCTGTCTTTCAACACATCTTATTTGTACCTCTTTTACAGTTTTGTGGCGGGTGTGATCCACCCTTGGAAGGTCGCAGCCTTTGAGCGGTTGCTGTGGCGAGCGTGCCGCGGTTACACCATCGTGGATTTTCGGGAGATGGAGGAGAGGCTGGAACTCCCTGACTCGGTAAGAAATATTCATTTAAGTATCAGATTGTAATTCTGCAGTTATTTATTTCATTCACATCAGCTGGGTTGAATAGAAATCAACTAGTGATGAGAATGAAAAAAAGGGGTCCAATTGTCCGGTCAGATAAAAGTGCGCGTGACACTGGGGGGCCGTGTATCTTTTTGTTCAAACTGCCTGCGTCCTGTCATTCCAATCCCAGGGGGAGATGGTGCAGTGGACAGTCTTCCTCATCTCCTACTGGGGGGATCAGATTGGCCAGAAAGTAAAGAAGATCTGCGATTGGTTAGTGCTCCCTCCCATTTTGACAATAAACCACAGCAACATAACTTATTTTCTCGTGCACTGCATTTAAATGTCAACATTCTAATGCCAAAAAAGATTAATAGTTAAGTGTGACTATCCAATGTACTGTGGCATTTAAAAGTGTGTCTCCTGTCCCCTCACGACACACAGCTTCCATACTCAGACTTTTGTGTACCCTGAAAGCACCACAGAGAGAGAGGATATACTCCGTGGCCTGGCTGGCAGAATTGATGACATCAAAAATGTAAGACGAGGCCTGGGGCTTTTTTACGCCTTCCAGTCATTGCATCCGTGTCCGGAGTACGTTTTCTGTACTACATTTTTACCGTTTACTGTTCTGGGGATGCAGGTGCAGACTCTGCAGTATTTCGGCTCATTTGAAAGCTCCTCATCATTATGTGGTCTGCACATGAGCCTTTGTGCTGACAGACCCACACGCCCTACCCTCCTCTGTCCTCCTCCAGGTGCTTTCCCAGACGGAGCAGTACCTACAGCAGTTGCTGGCCCGCGCTGTGGCGGTTTTGCCTCAGTGGAAGGTCCGGGTCCAGAAGAGCAAAGCGGTCCAGATGGTGCTGAATCTGTGCAGCCCCTCGGTCACAGACAAGTGTCTGATCGCTGAGGCCTGGTGCCCGGTCAGCCAGCTACCGGTCCTTCAGGGCGCCCTGCGAGAGGGAGCGGTGAGAGAGGGAGGGATGAAGAGAGGGAAGGGGAGGGAGACCTAGTGCCCAGTGCTTAGCGATTAATAAATGGGACTGTTTACATGTTCAGATCCATGAAGGAACATGGAAAATGTACCCTTGAAGGTTAACAACGTGAAGTTCTTTAATATGCATGGGTAATACATGGATCATGTAAAAATATGTTCTCTATGGATAAGAGCTGTCCAAACGATAGCCTAATTTAATGTAGCACCCAGTCCAGTAGATTTCCCTGTAGTGAATGACGGCAAGTCTTTTCCTCCACAGAGGAAGAGCGGCAGTGGAGTAGATTCCTTCTACAACCGGCTGCCTGCCCCTACCTCTCCGCCGACGCTCTTTCCCACAAACTCCTTCACTGCCGGCTTCCAGAGCATCGTGGATGCCTACGGAGTGGCCAGCTACAGGGAGGTCAACCCAGGTACCCCACCCCGTAATCGCTTCATCTGCGGCTTTTCTACGTGCACAGCGCCACATTCGTGTTCCTGCTTTCGCTCGTCTCTGTCACTGAAAAGAGGATTGCACATTTGTGTTGTGTACCAGTAATCCGCTTGACTACTTGAAGGTTGCCCTGGATAAGGGAGTATGCCTAAAGACGATGCTTTAGTGTTTTAATGAACAAGGAACGTTTTGTACAGAAATGGCATTTTCTTATTTATTTGTGACCACGTGTATATATATATATATATAATATATATATAATGTGTGTGCCTTTGCCCCCAGCGGTGTACACAATCATCACCTTCCCATTCCTGTTTGCGGTAATGTTTGGTGACGTGGGGCACGGGCTTCTCATGACCCTCACAGCGCTCTGGATGGTCCTGGAGGAGAAGGACCCCAAGCTGAGGCGCAACACCAATGAGGTAGCCCCTCTGCCAACACCCTCATCCAGCAGGAATATCACTCATCCCCAACGTCATGTGTTCAGGGATTCAGCTCCGTTGGCTCGAGTTTCTATAAAAAGCCCTTTTCTCTTTCAATTGGTCAGATCTGGAGGATGATGTTTGGAGGGCGGTATCTGATCCTGCTGATGGGCCTGTTCTCCGTCTACACCGGAGCCATCTACAACGAATGCTTCAGTCGAGGGCTCAGCCCCTTCAAGTCCGGCTGGCACGTCCAGCCCATGATGCAGCACTGGAGGTACTCTGTCTTTATGTATCTCTGTCTCACACGCATACACACAGATAAAAGCCAACCCACTGATTTCTCTCTCTGTCTCGCAGTGAAGAAATGCTGCGAGAGAACCAGTACCTCACCCTGGACCCCAACATTACAGGAGTTTTCCAGGGACCCTACCCCTTTGGCATTGATCCTGTATGCAAATATTCCCTTTCCTGCATTATTCTATTAATCCTATCTTTCTTTGTAAATTGTACAGAAATGCTAAAATGATCATTAAAAGGCTGATTTCTGACTCTTAGATCTGGGGGATGTCCAACAATCACCTGACGTTCCTCAACTCCTACAAGATGAAGATGTCCGTGATCATCGGCGTGATCCACATGACCTTTGGAGTCTGCCTGTCATTCTTCAATTACATGTTTGTTTTCCCTCCCTCCTGCCTCACCAGAGTGTCTTTCCCTGGGTGTGTCTGATCCAGTCGTGGCCTGAATTCCCTCTCCCTTCTCAGGCACTTCGGCCAGCTCAGCAGCGTGTTCCTGATCCTCATCCCAGAGCTGGTCTTCATGCTGTGTCTGTTCGGGTACCTGGTCTTCATGGTCGTTTACAAGTGGATCGCCTACGGGCCGGTGGACTCCGACCGGGCCCCCAGCATCCTAATCCACTTCATCGACATGTTCCTATTCGCTAAAAACAAGGATAACCCGGAACTTTACTCTGGACAAGTCAGCACGTGGCTCCTGGGCCCTTCTTGTGTTTTTAAACTTCGCTGTGACTGTACTGTATTACATGATCTGACCTTTATCTCTCTCTCTCTCTCTCTCTTTGTAGTTGATTGTACAGAGGGTACTCGTAGTTTTGGCCCTGTGTTCGGTACCTGTCTTATTGCTGGGGAAGCCAATTTACATCTGTGTCAGTCACAAGCAAAGGGCCTACCGCACAGTAAGTGTGTGATTTGAGAGAAGAGTGAAATTGCGTGCTGATGAAAAAGTCAGAGTGCTGACTGGGGCTCTTCCTCCGTCAGGGAGACCGAAGGCCACTGGTGTCAGACAACAGCTCCGTCAACTCCCAGCCTGGGGATTTAGAGGAAGGGGGGCTGAGCTCGGAAGAGAAGGTGAGGGGAGAGTGGAGTGAAAAAAGCCGGCATGTGGCGGTTTTTGTGTCTATAAGAATCCCTTCTCTCCCGTTTTCACCTCCACCACCAGGAGTTTGACGCGACGGAGGTGTTTATGCACCAGGCCATTCACACTATAGAGTACTGCCTTGGCTGCATCTCCAACACTGCCTCCTACTTGCGGCTGTGGGCCCTCAGCCTAGCACATGCACGTGAGTTTCCACGGAAATGCTGCGTGCGTGCGTGCGTGCGTGCGTGCATGCGTGCGTGCGTGCGTGCGTGCGATTAACCCTTCCACACTGTCTGTTAATGGTCTCACTATAGGGTGGGATATTTCTGTGCTCAGTATATTCCCAGACCTGTGTTTTTCCTTGATGGCCTTCATGTGAATTACAGCTATTAGGTTTCCTAGAGCATGTACAATGCAAGTCAGTGGTTTGCTTTTGTTTATTTCAATTCAGAGCTGTCGGAAGTGCTGTGGGTGATGGTGATGCGGATTCCCTTCTCCTGGCAAGGCTACGTGGGCTCTGTGATCCTCGCTGCTGTCTTCGCCGCTTTTGCCACCTTGACCGTCTCCATCCTGTTGGTCATGGAGGGGCTGTCAGCCTTCCTGCACGCGCTCCGTCTGCACTGGTGAGAGAGGCCCAGGGCCCGAAAGCGCACAACCAGACTTGCATTTCAGCGAGGCAAACGTGTGCAGTTAAGCGAGTGGGCACTAGATCTGAGGGTGCTGGGTCCAGACTTTTGGTACTTGGGATTGGGTCCACATCGTCACCCTATCCTCAGTGGTTATCCGCTGAGCTAGTATGGAATACATTACATGTCGGAGACTGTCAAAAAAAACAACTGTTGCTCTCTAATCTTTGTCACGCATGGTTTCTTTCTTTCAGGGTGGAATTTCAGAACAAATTCTACAGTGGATCCGGCTACAAGCTCAACCCTTTCTCGTTTAGTTCCATGATTAATGTGGATTCTGCCAATTGAGGATTGCCATTTAGATCCATTCAGCAGAGTAGATTCTTCTTGCCTCTGTTATCACACAGTTGGGATTGACTTTTTTTTATAAAATCGATTTTTGTATGATATGAAGCTTGCTACTTATGATGTTCCATGATGCATCAATTTGACAAACTCGTATCTGGGCTTGCGTGTTAACAAGTGTCAGTACAAACCGGTTCAAATCCAGTGGGTTCACATATTTTGTATTTTTTAGGATCCCTCCTGTGTTTTTAATTTAGCTAATTTTTATTCCAGTTGAATTTGCATCAGAAATATCATGCTGAGAGGGATATTTCATATATATTTTCCAGTATATAGGGTAATGGTATAAACTCTGGTTGCTCAGGAGAAATGTCTTGACAAAGCCACAGATATGAGTCCTCAGGGAGGGTATAAAATAATAATTACTGCATTATTGACACCTTACTGGGATAGGGTGGGAGTCCTGAATCTCCAAGTCTGAAAAACTATTTAGCCTGGCAGGAATTTGAAAAAAGCTATTTTCCTCCAGGTTTGCGGTCCATCATTTAAGCAGTCTCGGTTAGTTTTTAAAGGGAATGTTTTGTATTCGAACGATTGCAAATTCAAAAAAGAACAACAATTTTGAATTGCTGTGCTGAAAAATGATCATGTAATCGAAGTGTTTATGTTGTGAGGGTAAGAGTTTTTTTTATACTTTCCCCTGAATCTTTCAAAAGTCGAAATTCTGAGCCAGTGTGGTATTTGGCATGTGATTGATATGATAGATGCATTGAGTGCGTGAATTGGGTATACAAAATCAGATTCCTGGGACAATTTTCAAGGGAGTACTGGCTTTGTTTGTACTCTTAATGTAATCAACACAAACGGATCAAATAAAAACAACTTTTTTTTGCCAAAAATGTTTAGTTGTTTTTGTCATTTTAATGTCCTTTTGGGGTACAGTTAGGATTGTGTTAAAATTTGCATACAATTCTGTATAAAGAGTTCCATAACAGTTAATTTCAAGGACACATTTTGGAGACTCTTCATTTGATATTTGGATTATAAGACAGTTGTACAATTGTATGCTTGTGTGTGGGTGTGTATTTTCTTGTTTGTTTTTTTGTATTATGTAGGCATTTAAGGGTATAGTGTTGGTATTCGACCAGGAACTGAAACCTTACAATTATTTAGTCAGGAGCCTATTACCGTAATCATTATTTTATGTCGCTTCTATATTTAGAAATAACCCTCTTGTATTTTCTATTAAGATATATTTGCAAAAATGTCCAAGTTATATCCTGCACAGATGGAATACTGCAGAAAAACATTTGTTCAAGCCTATTTTAGTTGATTGTGCTTGGAGCATTGGAAGTTTTTTTATGAGTACATGAGCTGAACAGAATTGATTTATCTAAGATAAAGTGACCTAAATGATTTTCCAGAACATTAACGTTATACTGACTTAAACGGGTTTTTTTATTTGGGATTTTATTTTATATAGACCATTTATCAAAACGATTGGAACGTGGCCTCCATTTGTTTTACTTGATTGAAAATGTATTAAGGCAGGGTTATCTCTTTGAACTTACACATGTAAGATATCTGAATGTTGGAACATGTCCCCCTTGAGGACAAAAAAAGAAGGGTTGATGACGCCACACATACGTAGGGACGGACAGACATGGGGCGCGTGTCCGTGGATACTAACGTGCATGCGCCACAAGTAGGAGCGATCAGTGATGATTGGTCGGTCGACACCACACGTCGATAACGGATACGGAAATCGTTAAAAGTCAAATATGGCGGCCGCCATGGCTTTGAGATTGTATGTTTATTTTATGTAAAATACCATTCAAACGATTACATAACTCTGAAGTTTGAATAAACTTGTTTCGTTGTAAACAGTGTGGCTAAGTGGCTATTTTGAGGAACGAAATGGCGGTTTTCGGAGATTTAGGTCGAAATGCGCGTCTTTTGCTAGGTCAAATTGAAAAACACAGACTGTGCGTTACTTTGCTGGCAAACAGTTTTAACGGCTCGTTTCAGAAATCAGGTAAGAAGATAACATAGTCTCTGCCTTGCTGTACGTTTGAGAATCAATTGTCATACTGGACTTTTTACAGGCGTTTTTTGTAGATCGGGTTTGTCGGCGAACAACCCTCTGCTCTCTCTTTCCAGTGAGCTACACGAGTCAGGCAGCACCTCGACTAGAGCCTGATGTGGACGACAATGAAAATGTAAGCAAGAAGTTCGTTAACAGAAACCCTCGAAATCTGGAGCAGATGGCCTTGGCAATAAAGGACAGGGGCTGGGGGACCGTGTGGCCATCGAGACAATATTACCACAGGTACGGTGCCGAGTTTACCTCTGGCATTAAACGTTATTCACACGATGCGTGGTATACTCAGCGGTGAAGCAGAACTGTTCTGTGTAAGGATTATTTAGAGGCCAAAGAGCTTTTGTTGCTGTCACTAGGTTTGAGGGAGAATATATCCCAAGAGGAAATGTCGTTTTCCCAAGACTGGAGGTCTGGACGTTTTTAGCTAATCCATGAAGAACATTGACATTTCTGAAATCATCAATTATCATGATTTTTATGATTAATTTTGCATTGTCCTCCCAATTAGGAATTGCTTTTTTGCAGTTCAGGTCATAAAACTATGCCCTGTCACCACAAAGGGGGAGGGTAAAGAAATATGATTAGTCAGCTATTTTTTTAATTTTTTAATGGATGGGGGAATGTGAATTTAATTTGTGTAATTTAATACTTACGTATTATTAAATTTAAATATAGTAAATATTATAGTATTATATTAAATTTCCACTTTCCCTTTGGCGTGTCTCCTCCCTCGCAGGCTGGTGTTCTCCCGCTCTCAGCACTACGTGACAGCACAGGTGTTTTCCCCCTCCTCCCTGGAGCCGGTGCTGTCCTGCTCCACCCAGGAGTGGGCGCTGAAGCGGGAGCTGGGCTCCCCCCGCGCTGTAGCCGCCTGTCAGGCGGTAGGGGAGGTGCTAGCACAGCGCTGCCAGGAGGCGGGGCTTCTCAGGCTAAGCTTTAGGACCATCCCCTGGGAGTTTCGCTCAGAGGCCGTGAGTGGGGTGGGAGGGCGTCGGGGGGTCATGTTTCATGGATGTGGCAGTGATTGGGAATTTGTTTACTCTGAATGGGACTTTTATAATGCAACCTTCTTTCTGTTTAGCATTGCTGTGTGCCGGTCAGTTTGACCATCATGAATTCTTTATAGCCCAGTATTGCATGTGTGGGTTTCACACATTAGGGAATATTTATGATGTTGTTACTCCATTTACCTTTTATGCAAAACAACAATCATAGACTCTAGAGTGTTAGCAATGTTTTATTTGTTCGAGTTCTTTCTTATCTGTTACAACTTAGGCTGTTTAGTAGTACCAATTGCAATTTATGCTCTTATTTATTCAAATTGTTTCTCTACCCACTTGTTTCTTAGGTTCAGAAGTTCAGGATTGCAATGAAGGAAGGAGGGATCATTCTCAATGAACCAAGACGGAGATTTGTTTAACAGCTGCTCAGACTGACCATGTTTCAAGAACATCCTTGAGCATCATCGTGTTTCCTATAAATTTCTGTTCCAACTTTGTATTATTTAAGATGTCTTGGTTCTTTTTACCCTCAAATGGGAACATTCCCCAGCATTCAAAAGTGTTATACATGTATAAAGTTAAAACTATGTTCCAAAATGTTCTAGTTGTTTATGAAAAAGGACAAACGCAACACTCAAGTAAACGGTGGAAACATGCCAAAAGTACTTGCTGGTGTGAGTAGTTCCCTCTATATGTAACAGAATACTGAATCAAGCGCTAAGTGAGAAAGGTTTTTAAAAATATTTATTGATTTATTACAGCTATAAACAACCATGGTATAGATTCTGCTGACAAGATAGAATCAAAGGACCATGTTAGGGTTAGAGTGCTAGAAAAATGGGGTAACTGAGCACATGACACGTAAGAAAACTCCTGTGTACTCTGCAATACAAACCAGGTGGTCTTCAGCCTTGGTTTAGTTGGATCAACTTCTGTTTAAACAAACTCTTAACTGAGATGCACAATTTATGTTGCTTCAAGCAATCACACTAGGATACATTTACACACATCCATCGATCCATGCAAGTTGGATGCACATTCATAATGCAAACAGATAAGGACCGTCACAATTAAATATATTAATAATAGGTAGACTCCCGCCAAGGCACAGTCACAAAGAGAAATACAGGATTGAAAAGCCACCAACTATAACATGTTTATAACAACAACACACAGGGAAGAGTAGGTTTAAATCATAACTGCTTTTGTCCAACTGCAATGCACTGACATTGAGGGAGAAAATAAAAAACTGGTACAGGACAAATATATCCCTAGCTAGCCATAGCCCTAATCCTAACTAACCCTAGCTCTAGCCCTAACCCTAACCAGTGAGAAACTGGGGAAAAGGAGATTTCTTCCCTCTGAATGGCCAGTGCTAACTATATTTTCCTGGGTGGTCCACAAAAAATTGGGACCAGGAAAAGGATATTTCTTCCCTACTTACATCACCGATCCATTACAGCTAAACACACCACACATAATACCAAAAATATAATTTCTAGACACAACTACTTACAAATTTACGTTTACCTCAACACACATATTAGACACACAGGTTTACTTCAAAAGCACAGCCTCCCCCCAAAGCACACATTCAAAGGATTCATAAAGTCACTGCTACTTAGGTTCAAAATGATCTGTACGCAACAAACAGACTTGGAAGAGGCTATCAAAATCCTTTTCGAAGTATTAAAAACAAGGGGATATTCTCGGTCTTTCCTCAGACAAATCAAGAAAACTTACTTGTCTACAAAGGAACAGGATACAAGAAAATCATCCCACTGATCATCTACTCCAAATATCGTGTTGCAGCAAACCAAAAAATAAATAAGAATAATATCAGTCTACAAAAGAAACAAAAACCTACAGGACTAAAGTTTATAAAAGTAAACTTCCAACAATGAACACTATGCCTTACCAGGGCCTAAAATTCTTCAAACAAACAGTGAAGAATACATAATACATTCACACATTGGGGAATATTTATAATGTTGTTACTCTATTTACCTTTTATGCAAAACAACAATCGTAGACTCTAGAGTGTTAGCGATGTTTATTCTTATCGGTTAAAACTTAGGCTGTTTAGTAGTGCCAATTGCAATTTATGCTCTTATTTATTCCAATTATTTCTCTACCCACTTGTTTCGTAGGTTCATAAGTTCAGGATTGCAATGAAAGAAGGAGGGATCACTCAATGAACCAAGATGGAGATTTGTTTAACAGCTGCTCAGACTGACCATGTTTCAAGAACATCCTTGAGCATCCTCTTGTTCAAATACATTTCTGTCCCAACTTTTCATCATCAAAAGGGAAGAATGTCCCAGCATTCAGAAGGGCATGAGTACAGAGAGAGAACTGTTTTACAAAATTTCCAAGTAGTAAAGGCAAACACAGCACTTAAGTAAAATGCGGAAACATGCCAAAAGTACTTGTTGGTGTGAGTTTTTCGCCAATCTGTGCAGAGAAAGCTCACGTTTAAGAATTTTGAACCAATCACTACACAAGACAGTGATTTTTAAATTATTTATTTATTTAATACAGCTATAAACAACCATTGTATAGATGACAAGACTGCTGACAAGATGACTCCAAGACAATGTTAAGAGTGACCAATTCTGTACAAAGTGCTAGAAAAATGGGGTAACTCAGCACATGACACATAGAAAACTCCTGTGTACTCTGCAATACAAAGCGTGTGGTCTTCAGCTTTGGTTTAGTTTGATCAACTTCAGTTTAAACAAACTGTTAACTGAGATGCACAATTTACATTGCTTCAAGCGTTCACAATAAATCGACACACATACATACATATAAGATTGCACATTCATAACCCGCATACAGACAAGGACATTCACAATTAAGTAAAGAAATTACACATAGGCTCCCAGCAAGGTAGTAACAAAAAGCAATACATAATTGAAAAGCCACCACCTTATCCAACTTCAAGGCACTGTCAGCTTATCTGTGGAAGGGGGCGGGGGGGGGGTCTAATCCTGGAAAAATGTATCAAGTTAATGTAAATTGGCTCAGACATTCTGAACACCATACTAAACTTTTGTTCAAAGCATTCAGATAAGCACTATATATTGCACAGATAGAGAAGCATTTTGTGACATCATAGGCAGCAAGCGGTTGCATAAGATGGTGGGGGGAGGGGGGCCTGCCTGTACTGTGGACAGAGCTACATTATAACACACACACACACACACACACACACACACACACACACACACACTTGACTACTATCCACCATCTGCATATAGTTTCACATTCACAGAATAAAAAAAAGACACCTTAAAAAATATTATTGCATAGAACGTATAGGGAGAGGAGGAGAGCCAGCGAGTGAATAAAAGGGTCCTGTCCAAATAAAGCTAAAAGATATATACACTCATACGTCATATATATATATGGAAAGTATTAAAAACCATATTACATGCATCAGCATGCTGTTTCCAATTATATTAGAAACCGCCCCCATCTCTATGGCCTGCTCTAACGAAATTACCATAATTACTCAGTCCAACACAGCTTCTTGCAATGTGGCTGTGGACATCTGTGCTCCCACACTGTGCAGACAAACAAGTCATGTGACGAGGACCAGACTGTGTGTTGCATGGCCAGGCAAGCGCACAGCGCTTCAGCACGCAACACTGCTAGTGTCAAAATAAGAGGGCCTGGTGCAGGAGAGGTACTGACTTGGTCTAATACTGCAGTGAGCAGTACAATAATTCACTATATCCTTGTGTGAACACTGCATCGTCACAGAGCGAATTTGTTTCCCGTACAGTAATACAAAGAACTGCATAGTATAAATATAAGGTTGTATAAACAGTGCTGTGCATCAGAGAATGTTTATAAATATAAATATACCAGGAGGAGTGCTTGACGTCTCATATTTTGCCGCCTCGTGCATCTAATAAAGTTGCTGCCAAACGTTGACATTGTGTTGTATTCTCCACTTGAATGAAGCCTCCATTTGCAGAGAATTTTAGCTGTCTTGTCACCTAGGTTTATTTAACTGATTGGCTGAAATGTAATTCCATGGCTACTATGAAATGTCTGTCATCCTGAATCCCCCTGTAAAAGGGATGACATCTAAAACAATATTAACGGTTTATTTTAATCAGAATATAAAATTTTGCCATGTAATACAAAAGATTCTTGTTCTCTCCTGCTGTCATCCTCTCCTTAAATCCAATTTTTAATTTTTCCTCCAGTACCCCCCCCCCCCATCACTCTGCTACCCACTTTACCCCTAACCTGTTCCCTTTCTTCACCCCCGTTTCGGCCGATAGGGATGTGGGCCCTGCCTCGGCCTGGTCACTGGCGCCTCCCTCTCTTTGATCGGGTAGGCTGCGTGGCTCGGGTGACACGTCCACATGGGCCCTCTGATGGGTGAGGGCCCTCCGGGGTGGGCCCCGTCTGTGATGCCCCGGAGACCTCTGCTCGCCCGAGGCCAACTGCGTCACCGGGGGGAAACCAACACGCTCCAGTAACAGCCAAAAAAACCACAGCAATAATAATCTCACCCTCTGCGGGCCGGCACAGCCTGGCTTGTCTCACCTGCTCTTTGTCAGTCCCTCTCTCTGTGCCCTCGTCCAGCTCACAGATGGACTGCATCAGGGAGAAGAGGTTCATCCTCCCACTCCTGCTGGGGCTCTGGATAAGCTGACCAAGGGACAGAGAGAATACTCATCATGGGGTTTTAATACTGAAGCTGACAGAGGGAATGCTCATCATGGGGTTTTAATACTGAAGCAGTCAGCATGAAGCTGTCTGTTGGATAACCTGACCAATGGACAGAGAGAATATTCTCATGGGGTTTTAATACAGAAGGTGTCTGCATGATTAACGAAAGGAATCCAATCAACTTTAAAGCTGAATAATGTTAGCCTTCCGTTTTTTAATCAGCTAAGGGGCACTGTCGTCTTCATGTGATATATTCTCTAAAAAGCATGGAATGTTTGTTTTTATTAGTGATATCTCTATCTATACAGCATATTGTTATGTTGAACGGTATAATTCTTGGGAGGGGGCGTGTCACTTGGGGTACTTTTGAGTTTGGAAAATACTGACATTGACGTTGATACAGCACAGGTACAGACAACACTACATTGAAACCTCACTGGAATGTTAGGCAGAGAGGTGGTAACACAGAAGAGACTGGTCTCACCATGTCGCTCTCCGGGACAGTGATGTGGTGACTAGTTTCTACAATGTCCTGAGGTGGAGTAGGAGGAGGTAGAGAGGTATTCTTTTGGGGTTCAGCCAGAGTAGTGGGCTCCGAGAACACCTGTGTTTAGATGGAGGAAGACAGATGATAGATGTAACAAAGTTTAAGATTATAAGCCAGTACATTTTCCCTGTCTGAGACTGGCAGCAAAGCAAATACCAACAGCGATTACAAATATTAAAAGCCCCAACAACCCATTAAGCATGTTTTCGATTTCATTAATTTTCAGCTTAACCTCCATTCCATCCCCATCATCATCATCATCATCATCATCTTCTCCTTGGCTTCCGTCCTCATCTTCATCACTCTCTTCCTCTTCATTACTTTGGCAGGAGAGTTTTCTCATCTCCCGTGACTTCCGCCTCCACAAAGTGCTGTGGCGCTGTTGGCTGAAACGAGACGCACACCCGGCGACTGAAATGGCGACGAGACGCACACCCGGCGACTGAAACAAGATATACTCTCTGACTGAAACATATGCACTTGCCAACAGACCAATACAGCTCTCTACACCTGATGACTGGCGACAGATGAGATAGAAATAAGGCACACGCACACGGTTTAGATCTTACCTGGCTTTCAGGATCCCGCTGTAGGTCTGCAGCTGCTTCATGAAGCCCTCGTTGGGCTGGACGATGCCTCGCCGCTCCCGCACATGTGTCAGAGCCACCTCCAGGGGCCAGTGCTGCTGCTTCATGGCAAAGGCCACCACCGTGGAGGCCGAGCGGCTCACGCCCATCTTACAATGGACCAGCACTGCCTGTCCGCTCTGCCTGTTGGGGGGTTGGAGGAGGAGACAACCCATTTAGTGACTGTGGGAAACCACGCACATATGTACACTGCTCAGTATCCACATCCACGTGACCCCAACCACCACCACCACCACCATCATCATCTACTACTGCTGCAAACTCAGCATCTGGTATACCTGCTGAGGCACCAGGCAGTTACAGAAAGTGGAAAGAAGGAGAGGGAGATTTTAAAAAGAGCGAGGAATAATGTACCTGGCTTTGTTGATGAAAGTATAAGTGTTGTTCCAGTGAGACAGGAGGTCCGTTGACTCCACATCGTACACTCGGATGTTCATGTAGGTGAAGGATTCTGGGAAGAAGTTATCTATCTCCCTAGTTACATTCAGAATGTAGCCAACACTGTCCAAACAACAACAGGACACAAATCAGACACTTGAGACAATACAAGCAGTACACCTTTGTTGTGACTCAGAGGGTGTTATGTGGTGGATGTATACACTACATAAATATACTGGGAGCAACAAGTAACACAGACAAAATACTGCACACTGCATCTCAACCAGGAGAGAGCTTATTCCGTTTTGTTGATAGCAAATAAAACATCACACTAGACACAAATAGTGGCTCGGACAGAAACCACTGGAAGGGACTGGATTACTTGTTTTTTTGTAGTTCTTCAAAATTGGCCGCGTTCCATTCCGATCCCTAAAAATAAATAACACGAGAATTTAAATGAAAAGTTTAATTGACTCTACCATGCTGGTATGAGCACCCAGCAAATGTGTGGGTGATACAATTAACAATTAATGTACAGTGGAACTCCAATATTCGTCATTAATCCGTTCCCGAGGGGGGGATGAATATTAAAAAGGAATAATATCCGAATATCCAACAAATTTTTCCCATAGGAATTAACTAAAAATGGTTTAATCCGTTCCCTGCCTTGAATTTATTCTTTAACAAAAAAAAAAAAAAAAAAAATCACTCAAATAGGCCTACATAAATACATAAATAAAATTTTTAAAAGAAATTTACTGTACATACATACCTTTTGGATGAAAAAAATGCTTTTCAGTTATGGCGATCTTGTAGAAGCAAGAATTGTCACACCTTTTGCGACTGCGGACTTAATAGCATCTTCTATTTTTAGTATGCTAGCTATAGTAGTTCTCGGCATATTAAATTATTTTGCTATACTGCTGAGACGTGTACCACTTTCAAACTTAGCTATAATTTTCTTTTTAAATTCAATGGTGGTTCTCACCCCTTATCTTTTTTGTTTATCGTCACTGCACTTTTTACAACCCATGGTCACTTCTATTACTGTATTTATTAAAAAATGAACTGCAAAAACTCGTAAATATTAAAAAGAAATATATTATAAAGCACTTCACACGTTTGCGCACACACACACACACACACACTCCATCAGCTTTTGCTCTGCATAAATTTAAATTCCGTAGTGTAAATGAGAAACCACCATCCAGGCTGTTAAACACCAGCTTTAATGTCAGAGCCGAATGCAATGCACCAGGGATATTCCAATAGCAGCCCGTGAGACGACGTGGCCCCTGAGCAAGCCCATATGGGCCCGCCAATCAACGTAACCACCGTAGAGCAATGCTTTACACCATCAAATATAAACAGTTAGTTAAGTGTTCTAACATTATTATTCAGAAGAATAACATGCTTGGCCCTCCAGGAATTTATGTTTTTTTTATTGTGGCCCTCGGCAAAAAAATACGAAGGAGCCCACACCACAGGCCTTACCAGGTAAAGGTAGTCAAATATCCTGGAAGGTTTGTCCATCTGTGCCATAGTGACCATCATCTCATTGTCGATGTACTCTTTATAATCCTTCATGTCTACGCCGATGTTCTTCTCGAGAGCAGACCGGACCTGAGGGACGAGATGCAGCAGCACAGGACAAAAGGGTCATCAGAACCGTAAAAATTATTCAGCCGCCCTTATTCAACTTCCCTTTCGGTTAAATCCTCTTCCCCAGCCCCAAATTCCAGGAATCATCCATTAGTTGCTTTGGGTTTTTTTTGTGTGCTATATCGCCCCCTACCTGTTTGGAGGTGATGTTCTCCAGGTCCTCCGTCCTCAAGATCTCCCTCAGCTGGCTTTTAATCCTCCTCTCCACCGACACCCTTTCTGTGGTGCTGGAGAGAGGGAGAAGCGGGGAATGAAACAGAGACAAGGGCAGCAAATTTGGCTAACTGCGGAGAAGATGGCGCGTGCAGTTGAAGAGCATCCCATGTGTGAACGCTAACCTTTGCCCCGAGTCGTCCCTCCGCACTGACTCCAGGCCCCTCATGGCGCCCCACTCGTTGAGGCTGAGACGATCCGACTCCACATGGGCAGAGTAGTTCCCAGCCCAGTCCAGCCCGCAACCCGGGATAACGGCACCCTTGACCGCACGTTCACAGCAGCCATGTAATGCTTGCAGTACAGACCTGGGCGGAAAAAGGTAAGCCACATTTTAAAAGGTGACGTAGCCAGCATTACTCTGCGGGAGTTGTTCCAACAACAATGAAAAAAAAGAAGCTAGAGTAGATATGGTTTAGGGCAGAAGTGTGCTACAGGAAATGCAGGGCCTTGAACCTGCAAGCAACAATAACTGCTGAAGCCAACATCGCGCTGTATAAAAAAAAATTTTTTTTGTTGTGCTAAAGTCACAACATTAGAGTAAATACAGATTGGCGTCGCGGAGAGCAAACAAACCTCCAAAGTGAAAGAAAGAGAATAACCCTCTCCGCCCCCTGGACAATGCTGCATACAGTGTGTGAGCAGGCAGTCCTACGGTTCAGACTCACCACATTGTCTGAATGGATATGGGTTTGAAGATCTTCGTAGTCTCTGCTGACATGACACTGAACCCGCTGGGAGAGATGGAGAGATGGAAGCAGAAAAAGGTGGAGACAGAGCAACACTTTACTTTTATTATTCATTTTCTTTTCCTTGTTCCTATGATGGCTATACCTTGATTTTGTCTTTGCGTAAGTAATAGCAGGAGTAACAGCTTTAGGTGCGAGTTAACGTCACACACTAAATTTCCTAAGTCTGTGAGGTCTCTGTGTTGGACCTGGTGCATGTGGAGGTCATTATCAGGATTGGAAAACTGTCTCCGGAGATACTGACCAGGAACACCACTCACTTGCCCCAACTTGGTTTTCTGGTGCATTTATTTATTCATTAGGCAAACGTATATAAACACCACCATTGAATGAAAAGTCAAATATTTGAGTACATACATAATCTTCCTAGCAATTGAAGCCTTTATCTAAATAACCATCAGTCATTCAAAGGAACAGGCATGTTTGGGAAAAATAAACCAACTACATAAACAGACTCCAGTCAGCGCTAAAACACCAGGTCAAGGAATATCCTTTAACAGGTCTTTATAGTCGTCAAGCCAACAAGAAACAATCCACTGCCTCATGCCTACTTCATTTTTCTCCTCATGTTTCACTATTGTCATCTGGACCATGATCTCATATCATACAGCTTCCTATCTTTTTGACTCTTACCCATCTCCATCCAGGTACACTTGAGTGTCACTCCATATGGGAAGAACTAGGCCAATTGTACAGTTATCACTGAAGGGGACAGAGAAGTAAACACATTAAACGTCTTCTAAAAACATTTTTTTAAGTCTCACAGAAATTAGAAAACACTGGAAAAAAAAAACTGCAACAGAAACACTAGAATATTAAAATTGCAGTTAGCCAAAAGAGTTCCAAAAAACAAGCTCTGAGAATACGCAACATGTGACGCAAGTTCTGGGAATATCGTCCCAGTTCGTTTATAACATGCACACTTTGCATTCGTCACCAGACACTTCCATCTCACCCACCGAGTGTAAATATACCATGCTATTTTCCAACATGTCGTTTCATCCACTCATCCAGCTCGCTTTTCCATTGACTGCAAATCCCCTGCACACTGGAGATATGGAATTTACAGACCTGTCGATGGCCGGGAAGTCCACGCCCAGCAAGATGCTCTCGTATCTGTTGCAGAGAGTCGAAATGATGAGCAAGTATCTCACCCGGACCGGACTGACCGACTCCAATCGCACTGCCTGTGAAAGAACGAAAGAGAGGAGGAGGAGGAACAAACAGGAAGAATGGTTACAAAAAGGAGAATCAACCAAAAAAAAGGAAAATAAAAGAGACATGCAAAGAGTCTTCAAAGATCAATCAACGAAGGCTTTCAAACAAATGCTTCCTCCTTACCTATTGACTAACAACTAAAGATGACATAAGTAAGTATAACTGTCCATCACAGAGTAGGAAACTGACAGACAGGGCCAATTCCGGAGTCACCAACCCATCTATGTGGTTGGCCCGTGGAAAGGAAACCCATGCGAACATTGAGAGAATTCACACACAGATATCAGGACCCCACAGTTGTTCTTACAAAAGCCAATACAGAGACGCGGTAATTACCACATCGTGGTAATGAGCCATCTGAAAAAAAGTTCAGGTGTACTTTAAAGTGCTTAAAGAGACAGACATCATAAAGGTCAATAACTGTATACTGTATAACCCAAACACACAGTTATTGGTCTTATTGAGAGTGAGCCGACATTAAGGGCAATGAGCAGCTCGGACCTGACACAGTTCTCTCACTGCACAGCCAAGTGCTCCAGTGAAAAAGAGAGTGTTTCCCCTCCCTTCAAGTATAGCAGGAAAACCTCCTGGGGTCACATAGCAAGGAAAAGGAGAACAAATGCAACAAACAGGTCTGAATCTGACATGTCGAGCAGTAGCAGTAGATCTTTCTGAAAGAGCTGAACTAAGGAACTTAAGAGAGACAGGAAGGATCAGAGGAAGGAGGCGATTTGGCAGAGGGAGGAACTGCAGTGGAAATATCACACTCGTTACACCACAACCAACCCCTGCCCCCCTGTCATAGCCTCCAACCCCTGCCACTCGCCCAGTATTTCAACACACTTGGATGCTAGCAATCAAAACAAAATCACACTGGACCCAAAACACAGGCTACATAAAATTATATACAATCTTACTCATTAAAAATCCTTGCTTATGGAAGGGGCGGATAAATAAAAAATAAAAAAAAGGAGGCCAAGTCAGTAAAGGCCCATACCCAGACTGAACCCTGTGATCTGGAATTTGCAGGTCTGAAAACAGGTCAATTTGCCAATTGTGACAGGGAGAGCACAGTGGCAATACAAAATCGGCAGGGCTTCTCTTAGTTCGTAACCAATCCACGTCTCCTGCTTGTTAGCTTCCCAGGTTTGCAGGACCATCAGAAGTACAAGCGGCAGGGATTCTCTTGGCTTGTACCTAATCCATGCCTCCAGTTAGCTTCCTGGCGCCTGCAGGACCATCAGGAGCACAAACGGTCTTGAACTCCTGTATGGTCCTGTCCCATCCCAATCCCGCAATGAAACCTCTTTTTTCCCCTGTCCTGGCCTGTCCTGGCTTGTAGAAAATGTTTACTTTCCCATAATGTTCTACAGCTATCACATACTTATCAAGTACTACGTTTATGTGATGGCTTCAGATAACTAAAGCAATCGTTTTTTACATTTTTATATAGCCAGCAATTGTGTCAAGGTTTAGCTAAGACAGCAGCAAATGATAGACTTAAAAAACATAGCTAGCCAAGTTAACCAACTTGTTTGCTTTGAGTATGGTTATAATGTACTGTAGTAAAGACCTAAAAATGTGTATTAATATATACCGTTTTTCATATACACATATATACATAGTTTTTGAACTTACTCAAAAATTAACATCTAATCTCTGCAAATAAAAATCTAATTTACCGCTGGCAATGAAGAAATGGAAGGTCACTCACACAAGACTTAATTAGGACAAAAAATAAACCTGAGAGCAACGAACTGAGAAAGAAAACATGCAGGCCATTTTATGCCATTAAACAAGAAGCGTAGAGAATACTGAAACTCCCAATTAAAACGTGGTAAAAAAAAAATTTGACCAATTGGGGACCAGTTGCTGTGCAAGGATTTGTATATTCAGGACAAAACCAACAAAAAAGTTGGATGAAAATCTCAAACCCAGCATGAAAAACATACAGGAAAAGACCAAACAATGCATGCAAGACAGACCAGACCAATGCCCTTTTTGTCATTTAATTTACAAGTCACCCATCTATACAGCTGGATATTAACTGAAGCAACACAGGCTCACACCCCTGGCTCAGGGGCTCCATTGCAGAATGCCACCCAGGACTTGTACCTGCAACATACTGGTCACAATCCAGTGTGTTAATCAGTAGTTCATCTGCTTCCCAATACTAACAATAAACCCCACGGTTAACACCATCAGCCCAGAAAGGAATCATCTTAACCTGCTAGCCTGGTGCTCACTTCAATACCTCCTCAATAAACCAAGCAGACCCAGGATATCATAACACCCACTAAACTAATCAGAGCCTCACAAACAAGATAATATATTGCATGGGCTGACAGACAGATAGACAACATCTAAGTCCTAAGACTGCAAAACATATATTTGGATGAAATATTGATTCAGACTGTCAACGCCTCGTGAGAACAAGCCAGGTTTGCACTCTACACTCAAGAGCGTCCAGAAGGCGCAGTGCACATCTTCACACTATGTGGAAAACACAAAAACGGAGTGGACACCTCCCCTCAAAAAAAAGAAAAGAAAATGGGCATCTTTCCACAATTTCATTGGCCAGAACATAAACTCCCATCATCTTAGAAAAGATACATAACCCAATATCGAGAGACGGCTAGAGAACACAAATGGTAAATGGTACGTAAATGGTTATTGGTTTTCTCAACATAAACATACATCTGTCAAGCCAATTAAGTAATCAGATCTGAGAACTAAAGATAGAGACGTGTGAATGGACAAGGTTGGAAATGAATAAAGCCACATGGAGGGACACCACGGTCATAAAGTGCGGCATGGTGGTCCACTCGCACCAGTTTGAGGGTGTCTTCGGGTCGCAGCAGTGACACCATGGCGTGGAGGTGCCTGTGTTGGGTCTCCGACCTTCCCCGCCCCGGTGGGGCTTGTTTATACAAAGGGAGGGCGGTCTCATCCGTCTCTTGCCCCTCTTCCAGCAGTAGCACCGCCCCCTTCACTAGGGCGAAGCTCTCCCTGTGAACGCAAATAGGGTCTACATATAATCCTATTATCGACAAGGCAATGTTAACAATGATGATGGGATAGATAATGATGATGATGATCATAAAGAGCCATGAAAGAGGAGGATCATTAAAATATATAAAACATTCTTACGCAAGAACAACAAACATATGTCTCAGTTCGGAGGCCAAATGAATTGGCTTGACAGCTACTGCATCATAATAATATACCTTTTCTGAAGCGGACCTCTTCTTGGAACCGTTTCATCCTTAATGAAGTAAATAAAAACATAATTAAAAACTTTCGAAGTTGAACAAGACAAATAATATCAGTAATTGAAATGTAAAATGACAGCTGCATTTCACACTTTACACATCTGTGAGCAATGCAAAAGTGAATAGGAGTAAACTACAAAGGGCGTCCGGGAACAACCAGAGAAACAGGGAGAACAGCACTCTCTCTACCGCCAGATATAACTGTTCTGTGAAAGGGAGAGAGCGACAGAGGGAGACGGAGGGAGAGAGTGAGGGATGAGTGGAAAACAAACCACCCAGACAGGACACAGCACCGAATGGAAGGAGACTGGGTGAAAGACAAGAAGGGAGGCGGGACTGTGATGTCAAGGTTTGTCAAGGGGGGTGAAACTGAAACTTCAGACAGTAACATTACCTGTTACGCAACTGACATGTCCAGACAGAGACAGTACGAGAAAAGAGAGGGTGGAGGGAGCCGTGCAGAGAGCAGAGGGACAGGGGGAGAAGAGAGACAAAATGGGTTAAGTCGGAATAAAAGGCCCAGAGACTCCTTCTGGGGCGGGTCAGCACGACGCATGCAGACAGACGAGGTGGAGAGACAGATATAAGTGCAGCAATAACGGCAGAGTTTAAACATACCAGAGATGCTTTTAAATTTGAGAGTGAGAGAGAGAGAGAGAGAGAGAGAGAGCAGATACGTGAACAGGGAATACGTGTTAGCACTTGAAACACTGTGGTAAGTCTAGGAAGGCGTGAGAGGGAAGCAGAGTTTGGCAAATACAATAACATCAGTCACAGCCACTACAGCCATTACTATAAATAGGCCTATGGGCTATGCAGCTGTTGGCGATATAGACATAGAATTGTGTGAGGCCCTTATTTTCAACGATTTCCCGGCAACTTCTATTCGCCACAGTTCTACAGAGAAACCTATTGCTGGGATGGGCAGATTAAATTTACCCAAAGGATCATTTTTTAAAAAATTAGCAATGGTTGAATTCACAAAAACTGGCTATCGATTCATATATGGCCCAACTGGACTGCAGCACGGAGCCAGAGAATTGTTGGTTTAAATTCCACACATGACACAGCTGTTATATTATGATCAAAGCATTAGATATCATTTATTAGAGGGAACTGGCCAGCAGATACATAGTAGATAATGATCATTAAAAAAAAAAAAAATTCCTTTTAATACATCACCTTACACTAGGTAGCCGCTCACTCTTATTTCAAAGACTATATATACCCTTTCCGACCTGTGCAATAATCAAAGCGACGTGTATGAGGTGATCAGGTTACTATTATTCACCATAGCAAAAGTAATTAAATTCAGAGAAGACAGGTCGCATGATTCGATTAGGCTAAAAAACGCGAGATTAAAGAAGAAGAAAAATAAACTCGCTTTTTAAAATTTGTTGATCCTAAAATAATCTATACGTAGTAAACTGTCAAAACATTACACCGTATTCCAATGCCATCCAGCGAGTCTCTTCACCAGTCATATAAGCTACTTGTTGTCGTTACCACCCCAGCATTCGGTTTTTTTAAACATCACGTATCCATGCAGATAATACCCGATCAATTCTGTTTATATCAGAATTATCTAATTAGAATTAATCAGAATTATCGTCAATCTAATTCAAAACATACTGCCCCCCATTTTCTCACACATCTCCGCTTTACTGCTAGTTTTGTAAGTACATGGGTTCCAACCGTGACAGAGATATTAAACATTTTCACATCGTCCAAACTGGTCCCCGACAAGTGTGAGCTTTGTACACCGCCCAGAAAAAGATAGTCTGCAGATAGAGTTAAATATATAATATTGGTCCATTTTAGCCGTTATTATTTCCACGAAATATCAAAAAGATCTTTCAACTCACCGGCGTGGTGCAGACCGAGGGAGATCGATGTAGCGTTAGCAGAGCCATTCCGTGGTAATTTCCAGTGTGGTTATCAGAAATTTGGGTTGCCGTCTGGTGAAGTGCCTCCCTTGTGACACAGACGCACCGCGAGAAACCTGGAACTCACTGAAATTAACACACCAATAAAAAAATTAAATAAGGCAATAATTTAAGACGTCTTCGGACTGATGACACCCCTAAAAAAACAATAATCACGTGCAACATTCCGACGGGCAAAATCCATTGGATGCATTTTTATGAGCCAAACATGGTATAGGTTACTTACGGTTACCACTAGTAAATCTTTAGCACACTGAAAACACATTAACATCAATAAACAATGGACATAAAATATCAGTTGTCGATTCTGGAAGCTTTCTCCTTTATTTAGAACGATGCTTTCAGAAACATGTTCAGAAGCACCTTAATGTGTTAAAGTATCAGGCATAACAACAAAAACTGTGTTTTGACACGTAGCCACAACGAAACTCACAAAAACGTGGCATGCGAGACCTCAATCATTACAACATAAACATGTTCCAGAGGCATCACAACTCTGCGCCAAAAATGTAATCAACGAGCTAGATCCTCGGCTAACAAGATAGTCAAACTACCTGGCGGAAGAAACGAGACTTTGTTGCGCCTAACTTGCAGTGACAAAGTAAAAACCACGAACGTATTTTACTGTTCCAAGCAAAATTAACGTTAACTCATTAGCAACATAACACAAAGAGCAAATCATGAGTTTGCTGTCAAGCAACTAGCCCAAACCCGTTAACTAGCTAGTTCCTTAAAATGTTAGTTAGGAAGGATAAACAAGCGAACGAACCGAAAAACTCTAAAGTGTTACTTTATTACTTGCCTCCACACACGGGTCCTTTTCCTCCGTCTTCTGGGTCCCTCTCCTTATTGTTATATTATTTTTATCCTGTTGGTAAAAAAACCCAAGTCCTCCATAGTCATCCAATTAAAGGAAAGCAGTACTATGGAACCAGGAAGAAATAATTTCGGCCAAGAAAAGTCAACATGCCCTTATTTGGAGGCGGATTCCTCTGAGCTTTTCTTAAAGGGGACGGGTCGCTGGATTTTTATGTTCCCCAATTCGCAAAGAAGTTCTCAAGTAGTTCGGACTGGTTCCTGTAGATAACCATTGGGTATGTTGATGCAACCGGGTTTATTCTCACCATAAGTAAAATTAGGTCCAATGCTAATCTCAATTAGATAGACACGCACACACATTGTTTGAGAATAACCAGAAAACACTTGCAAAAACACAGTAAGGGGATCGCAATAAAACAACCCAAAAACATTTAATAACTTTATTTAATTTCCATATCATACATTAGTCAACCAATGTAACATTTTCAAACATAACTGAATAAAATGTATTATATTAACCCCATCGTTTATCGTTTCATTTTTAAGGATAATTTTCACTTAAATTAAACAGTAGGATTGTGAAAAAACAAAACAGAACAATATATTTAACACTCCTTACTCAATACTGATAACCAGGAGCGTTTTGTTAAACCTTTGTACAGTGTTAACACCCTCCCTACGTTACAATGGGCATGTTAGAGTACAGTAACTTCTGAAATTGAATTATCTCGACTGTTTGGACTGTTCTTTTCTTTCTTTCTTAGCACAGTGTACATTTTTTTGTCAGTTTGGTCTTTCCGTGGTATTAAAATTTCCCTTAGCTCCATTGTCCTTTTTTAGCCCTCAAAGCTTTTAACTGAATTTCATTAACCAGCAAAAATAAACAAATAACAATAATTTAACATTTCAGAAAATAGCACAAATAATAAATATCTTGTTCCCCGTTTGAGTCCCCGTTCCCGAACACTAATGCACAACCAGCTTCATTACTTCTCCGTGAGTGACAGCTGCAATATCCTCTCCAGCTCTTCATCTTCCTCTTTCCGTTTCCTGTCGGAGTTGGAAAAACTCAGTTTGCCTCAAAAACTGATCTAGGGCCAATTTCTAGGCATCACCTGCCTTTGTCGCCTAGCTGAGGGTCCGTTACTTAGCCATGCACACAGTGTAAACTCCCTCCGGCTTTACTTAGAAAAGCACGCGTCGCCGTTGAATTTGAGAAAACTCAAACCGCGCCCCTCTCACCTGTCTGTCTCCTCTTGCTCCCTGCAGGAGAGCTCCATGGCGATGCGTATCTGCTCGTCGAAGCTGGTCGAGACGGCGAAGGCCCCCGGTGCCCTGGGCTCAGTCAGCGAGCTGTAGGAAGGGGGGAACTGGATGGTCCGATCGGATGGGGAGATCGACCCAGGCTGAGTGGGCTCCGTCGATCCTGGCGTTCCCCCTCCCTCGCTGACAGCCAGCGACTGAGAGAGGGACTCCTGGATTGCCCTATTAGGGAGAGAAGTGGCCAATAAATTGGATAAATAAAGAGGTCTCGTTCTGCAAGACTTTTCTTAAATCATTACATGCACTGTTTTGGTGTGTTGATGGTGATCACACTTCCTGTTGCTTCTGATCACACCATGTCCCTGACCCACTGGATAACTGTAACAACTACTGTGTTATATGTGGTGTAGTTTCTTTTCACAAGTAAGATTTGTGGACTAATACATGCGTGGGTAGACATTTCAGTCAATGCACACTTCTGAAAAACATGACTTATTTAATAAATTGAACTGCTACACTGTAGCTAGGCATTTAGAATGGTTAACGCGGTAATGTGGTTTGTGTAAATAAATTTAGATCAGGCTGTTCTTCTCTCAACATCTCTCTCATCCACACATGTTCACAATGTCAGCACTGTTTTCTGACTCTCAGAGAGGAGTTTTTTTTCAACCACAAGCAGGACACATCATACACTGACCTCTCTAGCTGGGAGTCATCATCATGCAGGACTGTTTGAGACACTGGACGACTATTTGTGAGGGCCTCCCATATAGTCACCTTGAGTCAGAGGGCGGGAGAGAAGGAGAGAGAGCGAGAGAGAACGAGAGAGAGGGTGAATGAGCTGGGATTTTAAAAGTCAAAATTACAGCTTAACCTTTATATACAGCCACAAAATGAAGGCTTCTTAGATGCAGAGAACTTCTGGCTCGAGCTTTCACCACATACCAGCTCATTCATACAAAGTCTCAACAATCATGGCCATAATTAATCAATTGATGCATCATTTATGTCCTATTAGTGTGTTTTCATTCAGGCTGTTAGTGGGGTGCCTCAGTCACCCATCCTCAGGCTGGTGCATGCCGCTTTGGACTGAGGCAGCCCGGCACTGCACACACCCCCGGAAGGCAGAAGGCGCATGCTCCCACCTGGTCGCACCCCGGTAGGCTGGAGACACACCCTCCCACCTGGTCACTCTCAGTGCCCGCGTCCAGGAGACTCTGCTGGATGGCGAACTGCAGCAGGTTGTCGTCCTCATCTCTCATGGGCTCGCTGCGACCCGGCCCGAGGGTTGTGTAGTCCGGGGGGGGCTCGAACACAGAAGGGTCCACCTCACACTGCAAGGGAGGTGGGGCCTGGCCTGGGGTGGAGAAAGAGGGGGGTTGTTTTACAGTAGTGTAAAAATTATTAGTACTGTTCAAATTAAGTACTAAATGAACAGAATATTAATATAAAAAATGACAGTTTACCAGCCTCTGTGGTGGCTTCTGGTGTCAGGACAGTGACGGAGCTGACTGGCTCATCACATCCACACAAGTTACTAAAGGTAACCCTCGCGTTGAGAACGTGGAAGAGAGGAATTTCTGATAAAGGAGAAGGGGAGGAGGAGAGAACCGTTAAAAGGTAACAAGAAAATAAAGAGGGTTGAGATCAATGATCGACAGAGCAGAGCCGCATTTAATGATTATATTAAATATTTGAACACAAGTAATAAAGGAACAACACCAATATCCCAAGTAGTGCTTTGAGTGAAAGAAAATTAGTTTTAATTGTTTAAAGGGGCTTGAAAGTATTTTTTGTGAGCATAGTGTTAAACATCCCAGACGGGTGTGGACTGGTACAGGAACTGAACTTACCAGATGGTTGCATGATTGAACCCCAGTAAAACAACTTTCAGCTCTATAACTGAGTAAAACGCAAGTTTCCATGTAGAAAAGCATCTGCTGAACAAATGTGCCACTCTGTTTCTCTCTCTCTCTCTCTCTTTCTCCCTTACCAATCTTGACGGGAAACCCGGGCGGCAGTCGCAGGGTGATGAAGTCCCGTAGCTTGGCAAAGTGGGCATTGGAGATAGCCATGAGGTCAATGATGGGCGTGACCTGCTCGGCCAGAGAGAGGGGATGAGCCTCACTGAGCCACAGTGTGGCCTTGAACCTGTGGGGGGAGAGAGAGAGACAGGGCACCTCTATTACAGTGAGGGCGGTATACTGCAGTCTGCCAGGGGAATAAAAAGTTCCTTTGTAGTCCGCAAGTGAGCTACAGCACTTTTGCACTTAGCTAATGGGTGAGAGTAAGCCAGTTAGTGGGTGAAGCTACTATAAATAAAAGCTGCATGGCAAGCCGCATTCAATTTTAGATTTTAATGGGACATAAACAGACTGAGCTCAATGAGTTGGACTTCACGTTTGAATCTGCCTAATGTCATTTGTCGATTGTGACTAGAGGACCACAGCGGCACCGCATGATTGGTGGATAATTGGCTGGGGTGGGTGAAATCGACAGGGCTTCTCTTCAGCTTGTCACATACCAGTAGGTTGAGGGAGTCCCGCGTCCCTGCAGAATGTGCATATCCCCCTGTCCTGTGCACTAAAATCACGAGTACTGTGAGGTACAAGGGCAACGACAGGAAGTTTTTGCCCTGTGGACAAGGATCCTCTGAATTTGCACAATGATCAAGCTATTGTCTGTGCCTTGGGGTACAAGAGCACTGGAAAAAAAACTGTGATTAGCCTTGTGGCGATTAAACAGCATTTACATAGCTTGTCACTCAACATGCTAGTCAACCCAATAATAAAAAACATAGCTTGAAATCCTTTGAAAACAATTTGTCAGTCCAGAGCAGTGTAAAAGTAGCTTGCTACAGCACTGTTCCTGTTTTTCAGCAGCAGTTCTGCTGCAGTTGGCGAGAGACAGACAATACTGTCAGCAGTTTGTAAAAGCGAGGCATAATACCTCAGCACTTTGGTGGAGAGAAAGAAAGAAAGTACCTCTGAACTTTGCTGGTGAGCTCTACCGGTCTGCCGATATCTCTATTGTTGAGGGGAAACTCTGGATCAAAATACTCCTCTGCCGTGATGGCCGTGGGGTTGTGAGGACTGGCGCATTGTGACACGTGGCTCTGTAATAAATCAATGGATCAGCCAAGCAGCAGCAGCAGCAGCGTCTGCGTCTGCGTCCTCGTCGTGCAGGCTGAGCCTCGCCAAAATGCCGAGACTCTTTAAAACTGCGTATTTTCTCTACGGATACCGACCGTGAAAGTGACAGCAGCGCTGCCGGCACTCACCCCGTTGTGAGACACGTGCTGCTCGGCAATTCCCAGGAACGACTGGAGAGGAGTCTTTGAGCCTGAGAATTAGGGGTTGAACAGAGAGATATATACATGGCATGGCCTGGACGCGTGCTGCTGACGTAACTGTATTGCATAACTCATCTGGCATTTTAATAGATGGAGAAAATAATTCATTCAAACATTAATTCAGCAACACTGACATACATAGAAATACATATACGTCCAAACATTTTGCACTTAATTACTTTTAATCTGATCTTTATTATTATTAAACATAAAATACAGCATGCAGCTAAATCCCTATTACTTTTTATACTGTATCTTTCTACTAAACACCAAGGCCGGGGCCAAACTAAACCCACTAATCGCACTTAAAAATATTGCATATTTTTTGTGATCATTCAATTTCTTCCAATCATAAACAGAAAAACTGTCAAACACAATTTTATAAAATGTGATAAAATAGCAGGTTTAAAAAATTTTGATTGGGTCCCAATCCTAGTCAACTCAGCACCCAGCTTATTAAAAATTGTAATAAACAGCTCTGTACGACTGTCTCTGTTCGACTGTAATAAACAGCTCTATTCGACAGTATTAAACAGCTCTGTTCGACTGTCTCTGTTCGACAGTATAAAAACAGAGGAAACAAATGTTTTCTCTCTTCTTATTACTCCACTTCCTCTCCCTCCTGCAATCTTGGCCATGATACCAACCGTTTCCTCATTCCTGTCATTTCGTTCGCTGACAGGAAAAGGTTTTGAAGACTGGCCTCAAACACTTTTTCTCTATTCAGCCTCGCCGTTACCCTTGTTAGTGTCACCGCGCCCCCACCAGCTGCCATACCTTTGCTCCTAGACTTGTCCTGGTCAGAAAGGTGCTCCGTTCTTGATCGTGTCACCAGCTCCACATTAGTAGCGCTGTACACCTGTACCAATCGATAGTCAAAACAGACATGTACTCAATTACTCAGATATAAAATATTCTTCTTGTGCCTGCTAGTGACCTGTTTAAAATGTCATAAATATTCTCATAATTACACACTAGAGGGTCACATGTGGAGTTCAGCACATATCATATAAAATGCATGCCCATCAATCTGCATGTGCACGATTTTCTCTTGTGGGCAGTCCCTGCTACGAGGTCTAGGAAGCCCTGGAGCACTGTGGCTCACCTTGGCCTCATAGCCGCTGACCAGCTCTGTCTTCTCCGAACGCCAGCCCCAGATACCAGATTTGTTCCTGACCAGAGGAAAAATTTAAAAATAAAGAAAACATTTTAGCCAACCCCTTCTCTCTCTCTCTCTCTCTCTCTCTCTCTCTCTCTCTCTCTCTCTCTCTCTCTCTCTCTCTATCTCTCTCTCTATAT
>JAOYSI010024530.1:0-25714 GCA_025775065.1 Hiodon alosoides | reverse complement strand
CCTATGATTTATTAACCCATATTTACGCCACTGACCAAGCCTATGATTTATTAACCCATATTTACGCCACTGACCAACCGTATAATTTATTAACCCATATTTACGCCACTGGAAAACCCTATGATTTATTAACCCATATTTACGCCGCTGACCAACCCTGTGACTTATTAAACCTATATTTACACCACTGACTAACCCTATGATTTATTAACCCATATTCACGCCACTGACCAACCCTATAATTTATTAATCCATATTTACGCCACTGACCAACCGTGATTTATTAACCCATATTCACGCCACTGACCAACCCTATGATTTATTAACCCATATTTACGCCACTGACCAACCCTATAATTTATTAACCCATATTTACGCCACTGACCAACCCTATAATTTATTAACCCATATTCACGCCACCGACCAACCCTATAATTTATTAACCCATATTTACGCCACTGACCAACCATGATTTATTAACCCATATTCACGCCACTGACCAACCCTATAATTTATTAACCCATATTTGCGCCACTGACGCCATTGTCCGTGTGGATATTGACGCTAAAGGACAAGCAGATTTCACAGGAACAGAAATAACATACGCTGAACTGTACGTTCTTGTTTGTTGTAGCATTACTCTGATGCAAAGATTGTCATTGCCTGTGAGGGACGCTCACACACGTAATGCGCTGTACATTTCCTGAGTTCAGAAGCAGCCATACAAAAAAAAAAAAAAAGGTAGTTACGCGAAACCGCGCTCGATCAGGTAAAAATCAGCCACCCCAAAAAAAAGCCACAAAATCAGGACAGCTGCAGGTTGAGCTCTGTCAACATGCTAATGGACGGCACCCCAGCCAGTCAGCTCCCTGGCAGTCAGCGCGGTGTTTTAACAAATCACCGCTAATGGATCTGTAAGCATCCTCTGGTTTCTCCCCTCCTTTTCGGGATACTAAATTAATTTTTCTTCTGTACTGATTAAAAATTTACCTGCCACATGCTGCTGCGATACAGGAGAAATTAAAAAAAAAATGTTTTTCCTTTTTTAAGCCCATTTCCATATCAAATATTCTAGGGATGTACACTTCAGAAGTTAAGAATGTGTGCACAGGAAATTCAATACGATTTTTTTGATCTTTCCCAAGGTCTAGGAAAACCCAGCACTTTTCAGCCTGGATAGCGAACGCAAATACCGTCGTCTTTTAAGCTCTCATGTATATCAAAGAGCAACATTTATATTAAAGAGTACAGGCCGGCCTTGCAATGGCAAAAAAATGCCAACACAAATCTTCCGGGGGAGACCGCGTTGCGTACAGCTACACATGTCTGAGAGGCCGCTGCCTGGTTATTTCAGAGGGTTCTGACATTTAGGGGATTAAGACCGGCGCTGGATTTCTTTTGCATGGCTATAGCAGCTCCCGCAGAGTTTCCATCATTGACAGTTGAGTGAGACGTGTTGTCCGCCGCAGCGCAGGGGATATAATGAACTGCCGAGCCGGGGCCATTGTGCCGCCGACTACGCCCTCTGAAATGGACCTCCGCCGGCGGGTTCACTTCCAGCAGAGAGACCGCTGTTTGAGAGCGCCACCGAAATGCGCATCCAGACTTTTTTTTTAAATTCCGGTTTTAATCCGATTTTTATTTAGAACAGTGTAACCAGAAGGGCTCTGAATGGTCTGTTTGTTTTTGGGTTTTTTTTACACAGAATATATCGCCAAAGACAGAGCCTTAAAAAAAAAAAAAATGATGAGAATATATGAAAATAATTTTTTCAAAAACAAAAAATGTAAACCATCCTGTATTTCTGCCATTTACACGGCATTGCAAGCTAATTATCAGGGTTAATTTAAACCGAACCCTCTTTTTAAATCGTTCCCACCTACTTTTCTCCTCTAGAAAATTAACCGGGGTCTCTCCCATTTAAGAATTCCTAAAATTAAATTATTAAACAATGCTTTTTTATAGAAGCGGAAAATTGACAACTTTCAGTACCCTTCTCATTCAAATCATGCAGCACTTCACTAATTAATTCCATTGAAATAAGTCTAATTAAATGGGGGGCTAATATAAAGCAGACGACTGCCATCTTGGAGCACAGACTCAGCACTTGTAATAGTCAGGGTATCTGCGCAGTCCCCAGGAACAATGACAGGTCTAAGCCTTGTAAATACAGCTTTCCCCTCACTCAGACTGCTTCAAATGTCTTTAGCGTGTGTATCGCCTGTCAAATGTACACCCCACCGCTCACAACGCATGTGAGAACAGGCCTTTTTTTTCCCCTTACAGGTGTTGTACAGAATTTCCCTGAGAGCGACTTGTCCATTTACTTCATTTTAAAAAGATATAGTCTTTATTTTTTTTTTTGCACCTTGCCTTTTCAACATAGGCCCCCAATTAAAAGCGTTCACACAAAGCGGCTTTCAGGAGGCGCTCCCCCCGCCCGCCCCTCCTCGGCAGCGACAGTTTCCCATGACAGAATGGGAATTCCTTGACTCCGGAGTCACGGCTCCACAGCGCAGATGCTGCCGGGGGCCGGGCTCGGCTATGCGCCGGGGCACGGGGGCGC
The DNA here is from genome assembly GCA_025775065.1 of Hiodon alosoides. Lineage (NCBI taxonomy): Eukaryota > Metazoa > Chordata > Actinopteri > Hiodontiformes > Hiodontidae > Hiodon > Hiodon alosoides. Next base: position 23,148 of record JAOYSI010024530.1, on the reverse strand, counting down.
TTTGTTCTGCTAATCTGCTGGGATTCCAGGCACCGGTACCTCCGGTCTGGAGAGGCAGCACTTCAGCGGTGGCCTGGGCAGCACAAGCGGGTCGCTCCCATCGAAAAGGCCATTGTCCCCACGCTGCACTCCTGGGCTTCGAGGCAGTCAGGGGTCTTTTTTGTGTTTTGTTTTGTTTTTTAAATGGGTTTTGGAATGTTAAGCTGCACATACATTCTAAACACAAGCCACATTTAAAACGCCGGTATTTAGACCCGTTACGGATCTGCCAGAACAATCTTGCTTTGCCAGTTCAGGTCATTATAAACAGGCTTTTCAAGGCCGATTTCTCCACCGAATACCAAGCTGGTTTTACTCCAAGTCAGTTTGGTGATATTTACAGTGTTACAGAGCCCATTAAGAGCTCCCGAGTAGCGATTTATTATACATTTTTAGGTGCAATAGATCAGATTAAAATACTTCACCACATCACGTTCTATACATTTTGTTCATCCATCATAAAAGGGCCTTTTACAGGGCAATCATCCTAATATTGGATAGATATATATATATATATATATATATATATATATATATATATATATATATACATACACACACACACACACACACACACACACACACACACCGACCACTGACAGGTGAAGTGAATAACACTGATAATCTCGTTATCAGGGCACCTGTCAGTGGGGTGGGATATATTTGGGAGCAAGTGTCAAATTTGATGTGTTAGAAGCAGGAAAAATGGGCAAGCGTAAGGATCTGAGCGACCTTGACAAGGGCCAAATTGTGATGGCTAGACAACTGGGTCAGAGCATCTCAAAACTGCAGCTCTTGTGGGGCGTTATTGGTCTGCAGTGGTCAGTACCCATCAAAAGTCATCCAAGGAAGGAAAAGAGGTGAACCGGTGACAGGGTCATGGGCGGCCAAGGCTCATCGATGCACGTGGGGAGCGAAGGCTGGCCTGCGTGGTCCAATCCAACGGACGAGCTACTGTAGCTCAAGTTGCTGAAAAAGTCAATGCTGGTTCTGATAGAAAGGTGTCAGAAGGTGTCAGTGCATCGCAGTTTGTTACGTATAGGGGTTGCATAGCCGCAGACCAGTCAGGGTGCCCATGCTGACCCCTGGCCACTACAATGGGCACGTGAGCATCAGAACTGGACCACGGAGCAATGGAAGAAGGTGGCCTGGTCTGATGAATCACGGTTTCTTTTACATCACGTGGAGGGCCGGGTGCGTGTGCGTTGCTTACCTGGAGATCACATGGCACCAGGATGCACTATGGGAAGAAGGCAAGCTGGCAGAGGCAGTGTGATGCTTTGGACAATGTTCTACTGGGAAACCTTGGGTCCAGCCATTCATGTGGATGTTACTTTGACATGTACCACCTACCTAAGCATTGATGCAGACCATGTACACCCTTTCATGGCAACAGTATTCCCTGATTTCTTTGGTCTCTTTCAACAGGATAATGCACCCAGCCACAAAGCAAAAATGGTTCAGGAATGGTTTGAGGAACACAACGAGTTCAAGGTGTTGACTTGGCCTCCAAATTCCCCAGATCTCAATCCAATCGAGCATCTGTGGGATGTGCTGGATAAACAAGTCCGATCCATGGAGGCCCCACCTCGCAACTTACAGGACTTAAATGATCTGCTGCTAACGTCTTGGTGTCAGATACCACAGCACACCTTCTGTCTACTGGAGTCCATGCCTCGACGGGTCGGGGCTGTTTTGGAGGCAAAAGGGGGACCGACACAATATTAGGCAGGTGGTCATAATGTTATGGCTGATTGGTGTACTTTTACCATGTTTACTAAATCACATGTGAGGAACTGAAGATGAATCTGAGCCATTGAGGTGCTTATTATAGAATTATCGGTGGTTGCATTGTGAAAAGAGAGTGAGGTGTATATATATATATATATACATATATATATATATATATACATATATATATATATAACTGTGACTGTAGGCAGACATAAAAATATATATAAATTAACTGTTCCCATATAACATGTTTTTTTCAAGGGCATCGACAAAACAATAATTTAAAAAATGAATAATATTATTGTTATTATTATCATTATCATCCAAACCATGAGCAATGCGGATATGAATATATGGTTGCAATGCAGTCTTCAGCTTTCCCCCAGTGGCACTAAGAGGCTGTTCACCAGCTCATAATTTATCACAGAAGACCCAGTAGTCTGGCAGAATAAGGACAAAATGAAACAAGCATGGTGATGAAACTATTTGTTTTATAGAGCACACAGCGTGACTGAAACAATGTCCATGACACAACAGGGTGATTTCGCTTTAAATCTAATCAACCCTTCAATAAAGACAAGTGAGTCAGCTTAACTGTATAAACAAATTGGATAAGTTGTTTGTCACTTGGTGATAACCTATTGCTCTATTCCCATAAACTGGCCTGAATTTCATTCTTTCCTGAGGGTAAACGTGTTCCCACATTTTTCAAGGAGAACTTTATGCGGAGCCTCGGAACAACCTATAATAGTTTTTTGTTCACCTTTGCGCATTGCGCTTGCTGGCTGCCCTGAGGTAACCTTTCCTAAATTGACTTTGAGAAGACAAATGAAACTGCATTTGTAAATGTGAGGCACATATGGGGGGGAATGCCAGACAAAAAAGAAAAAATGCTATGGGGAAATGTTGGTAACTTTTACCATCTTTACCAAAACACATGTGAGGAACCGAATATGGATCTGAGCCATTGAGGTGCTAATTATAGAATTATCGGTGGATCTGTTGTGAAGAGTCTCAGCTGAAGGTTGCAGTGATGAAAACTGAGGCAGATGCACGGCCCTCTGGACGACATTTCCGGGTACCAATCAATGAGTGTGACTTTTTATTTTTTAAGGCGGTGTCTTGTTTGTACACACCCTTCAGCACTTGTATTTTGACACTGACACTGACACTGCCCCATTCTCACAGACCCCGTTATGATCTTTAGCTTGTACCCCTCAGCGGACCTTTACAGTAAATTTACAGCCTGCGGTTTGTGTTTCATTGCACTTCTGTAATGATTCAATGTTTTAGCCTTCTATTTAACGTCTTTTAAACCAAAGCTCTTTAATTATTTAAATAATTTGTAATATAACCAACCTCAACATGGATCAATAAAAGAACACATTTATCAGTTAGAATAAACAACCTGTTTAAAAATACACAGCTATTATAACCACCTGTACATAACAATTCATCACACATAGTTGGTAGAAAGCATTCCATAGTTATGGTGTGAATTGCTGTTGAAAGCAGTGAGATTTAAATTTCTTCTTGAAGGTAGTGGAAGATTCTGATTGGCAGGTCGATCTAGGGTTGAGTGTGAGTGGTTAAAAGAGTTGGGCAGTTGATGTTGGACCATGTGGAGGGGGGAGCACTAGGTATCAGATCACTGGGGTCTGGCAGGGATGTAAGGTGAGATGAGTGTGCAGAGCTAACTGGGATCCACTGGTCGCTTTGCGGGTGAGAATGAGGATCTTGTGGCGTATCTGAGCTGCAACAGGGAGCAGAGTTTGATCAGGAGAGGAGTATCTTTCGTTAGCTGAAAACCACATGGGGAACAGCACTTTGAATAAGTGGTCTAGTTGAACCAGAAGAGAGCTGCAGAAGTCAAGGCAGCAGATCACCAGGCCCTGGACCAGAAGCTGAGTTGCTTGCTCCGTTAGGAACAGAGGATCCTCCTGATGTTCCTAATGTTCTGCAGGATCAACTAATCAATGTGGTCTTTGAAGGAAATATTGCGGCCCAGGGTGACGTCCAGGTTCTTGGCAGTATGGCTGGTTGTGACTTTGATGCAAACATGATGGAGCCGGGTGTGTTTGCTGAAGGGGCACAGCAGTTCTGTCTTGGCCATGTTGAATCTGAGGTGTTAATGTAACATCCACGCAGAGATGTCTTGAAGGCAGGTGGTAATGCAAGTAAGTACCTCAGAGAAGGGAAAGCGAGAGGAAAAGTTGGGTGTCATCAGCATTACAATGATAAGATAAACCATGAGCAGAAATTAATTTGCTTGGGAACTTAGCATATAAGGAGAAGAGGAGGGGGCCTAGCCCAAGCCACCTGGGGCACACCTGTGGTAAATCAGTGTGAGGCAACCTGCTACGATTGATCAGACACATAGGAAGCAAACCAAGCAAGGGCAGTGCAAGAGATTTCCATCTCAGACATTATGGAGATGAGGATCTGCCAATCGACAGTATTGAAGACAGCAGAGCGGTCAAGGACTGGGGAGTTGCCATCACTACGTGGAGCGTTGTGGTTGGCAAACAAACACTGAGAAGGGTCCAGGAGATCCTTCTGTGAGAGGAAATGAGTGAGCTGGTTAGCAGCAGCACGTTAAAGAGTAGTGAAGGGAAGGGAAGGAGACAGGCTGGTTTGTTCCGTAGAGAGGAGTCCAGTGTCGATTTTTTGAGCAGTGGTTTGAGGTTGGCCCTGTCCCGAGGTTAACATGTCCAGTGTCGGTTTTTTGACCAATGGTGTGAGGTGGGCTTGCTTGAATAAAGCTGGGAAGTAGCCGGTGAACATAGACTTCAATATGGCTGTAAGGTGTGGAACGATGTCAATGTTTCTGGAGGAGCTGTAGGACATCATGTTCTGACGGTGGGATGAATGCAGAGAAGCTTGGGTGATCAGGAGTAGTAGTGGTGTGCGTGGAAATGTTTGGAGAGTGTATAGTCTGCCCCCGAACACGGATCATCACTATTCCTCTTCCCCCCTTCGGCACTAGCACAGAAGACCATCCCTCCTCCTGACCACCATGCCGAGAGAGGGGTAGCATTGATGCGTGCCCCTGCCATTTCCCAATGCCAAATGAAGATTGCTGATTGTCACAGCACTGCGGCACTCCAGACAAATTTCTAAGGTAGCTAAATCTGGCCTTCATTTCTGCACATTAGCAACCCGCTAATCACAATATTTAAAAACTGTATCTAGCTTTTTATTGAGTAAAAGAATTAAAATGCTGTTAGAAGAAAGAAAACACTATATAGATAATATTACCTGCGGGATTGTTTCGGAAGCGGACCAGAGAACACTGCCTCAGTGACTGGTCAATAGGATTGGTATGACTTTAAAAATGTCTTTTAACATTTTTAGCAAGGCAGGAGGCCTCCTGGGAATGTCTAGCCTTCTGGAGCTGGCTAGTATTGGTCTTTGGATTGGCTTGGCTTGGTTTATATGGACAGTACTTGTCAGGTTATTTGTTGCATCCATTTTCAAAACCACTTATCCCTATCAGGGTCGCAGGGGACACCAGAGCCGATCCTAGCAGGCATGCGCACACACACGGCAATTGAGCATGGCTGATGAACCTAACCCACAAGTCCTTGGGCAGCGGGAATAAACCAGTGCGCTCGGCAGAAACCCACTCAGACACGGGGAGAACTTGCAAACTCCACACAGACAGACACCCCGAGCCGGGACTGAGACCCAGAACCCCTGGCGCTGTGAGGCAGTAGCGCTAACCACCGCACCACCATGTCACTGTTTTAGCTGTTATTTATTTTTCGTTATTGTATTAGTTATATTTACAAAAATAAAAAGAAATGTCACATTCAAACTCAGACTGCTATCTAGTTTGGGCTAAAATACTGCACATTCTGCATTGTTAACTACTAAAACCAGGCACATACATGAGTTTTTAAAAATCACACAGAGCTCACTCCATAATCACAGGGTTTGTTTCTTTCAGTAGGCTATCATTTATTTTCCTATTGTGTCATCTTGTGGTTAGTTTGAGAAATGCAAATGAGTGCACAGTTGACCAATGGCAAGCAGTTTGTAGAATACTGCCCAGTGAAGGTCGTCACATGTGCCTGAACCCTAAGAATAAACACACATGGATAACATGGAAAAACATCAAATCCTTAGTCATCTTGCCTGGACTCTTTTTAATTTAAGATTAGGTTGTTTTTTTTCTTCTTCTGATTCCAGAATATACGTTTAGCCTCCATTCCCTCTCTGTGACTGAGGTTGTGAAATTCCTCGCATACCGTCATGTTGTGTTTCCAGTCCCTAACCCTTTTAACGTCAGCCACAGAAGTTCCTTGAAGGAGCGTTCACCTTGACACAGGGAATGGGGAAGGGGGAGATTTCAGAGGCTCAGTCTTATCTGACGAGCAAACAGAGTTTCCATGGAGACCTGGGGCACTCTCGTCAATGCCATGGGACTTCATGTAGACTCGTGGAGACACGTCGTGCAACGGTCTGAGTTGGATTAACATGTTTTCAAATGGTTGTCCGCTGGTTGACGCTCTCTAGGCCTAGTGGGGAATATGGTAATGGAGACTCACTGTTTTACATTAGAATTACAGAAATCATTTGGATTAGACTAATATTAAAGACAGATTTCATTACTCTTTTAAGATACTTTATGTTGTTTAGTCCAGACAATAGTGAACTGAAACAAACTTTGTGATATAATTATAATTATAACAAAGTTTTATGACAAATTTTCTCTGAGGATCACACTTTAGTGCTGAGTAGGGTGTTATGTGTATACAGTATCGTGGGGTTACATAAATTACCAAAAATCTAGTTTTCTAAATTCTTAATATCTCTAAAAAAAACAAAAGGGTAAATAAAACTTCGGAAATATCGGGCTGTGATTATAAATACCTCAGGAATTAGGGTAAGACAATATTAAGTCATAGTGTTTGGGTTCTGGCCAAATAAATAACATTATAAGGGGACCACCAACTAAAATAATATACTGTCCTTGCTAGCATAATACCCAGTGTAGCCCCCTATAAAAGGAAAAACTGTGAGAAAACAAAGCAAGCTACCATGCTTCAGTTCACAGCTCGGACATACCAAGACCATCAAGTGTTCCTTTAAGGTCGTTAAGCAGTGTCTGAGGAATCCTAATTATTCTCTTAGGTGTATGGGAGAATACCAAGGTTCTGTGAAGCAGGGAAGGGGGAGGAAGTGGGCACAGCCTTGGGGGGGTTAAGTGGCGCGCTCAGGTTTCCCACTGTTACATTAAGCCCAGGCCAGTTATCTAGCCGTTTATCTCAGCCAGCCATTCTGTGCTTAGTCAAATCTTATTCATGGGCTGCCTGGTTTTAAACGCTATCCTCACCAAAATATCTGCATTGTATCTAGAAATAATAAGACAAACATAATAAGTAGCCACAATACTCATAAGTGTCAAGACAGCAAGAATGGAATTCAATAATTAATCTCTGTTTGGGATGCATAATCTATTCGGCAATTAGTGGTTTTGCTGAAAGAGGGGTCTGTTCACCTACTGCCCGTTTATTCAGCTGTAATTTCACACTAGCAGTTCAGGTAAATTACCTTACCCTGGAGCAAACAAGCGGCATCTTCTGTGTGTATTGTATCAAAAAACATTGGATTACAGTCCAGATTCCAGCTCATCAGGCCTCTGCTGAACAGTAGAAATAGAACAAAAGTAGACAGTCAAGCTAGTTATTATTTTTGATTGTTTACAAGAAGATATTACTGTGATGTAACATCATATCTCAAGGAAGTTTTCTGCTATTGCAGTGCCCTCTTCTGGACAGTGCCAAAATAAACTGTATATTGTCCTTTATATGATGTAGTATGGTCATCTCAGCTGGTCCTCTTGGTGAAATGTATCTATGTTCTTATTCTAGCAGTTGACAATGCAGTTTATGTATGTTTCTCTGTTTGATATGGTGGGTAGCTGCATTATTAAGCTCAGCGGATGGCATGCTGGTTGATTAAAGTAGCCTGCATTATACTAACGTAACGTCAATCATCTCAACGTGTGATCATTGATGACATCATGCCATAAGCAGTTTCAATCAGTGGGGGAACAAAAACAGACAGAAGATTTTTGCCTGGTTTCACAGACAAATGCAAAACTCACAGTAATATTTAAGCTCATACTTCATAGTGCTAATTCTTTTCAATTAAAACTTTGTAGGTAAAGACAAAGTGCTCTGTTTTTTCGGTCTCTGCGGAAAGGTTCGGAATTTGAGTTTGTCATTTGGAATTATGATCCGCATTGAAAATGCATTGATCTTTTCTGCTGCTTCTCAACCCTCAACCATCCAAATATTATATTTACCAATATACTTTTACACTTTTTATATTTTCTTCTAAGTATTAGATTTGAATTAAATTCTTTCAGTCTCTCGAGCCTAGATCATTATTTCTCATTTAGTTGTCATATCAGAATTACAGAGAATGGGGGTTTTCACTGTTATCATTATTTGTTTTTTTTTCTGTTGTCCTAATGATCAAATGTCTTCCAGAAATTAATTCAGCTGCTTGGCATTCCTCTGGAGTTCATGCACAATTTTTATTTATTTTTTTGTGAAGAGTATTTTAGATGAATATGATTTTTTTTTAAAGAAGGGATTTAGGTTTTCCAGATTGTCATTTTGAATGAAAGAAAATGATAAGGAATCAAAAATCATAAGTAGATTTAGTTCTCAAGGAGACTCAGTTATGATAAAACGTTACAATCTGTGCAGATGACTGGGCCATTGAAAGTATTTCCGTACCCTTAAATCTCCCAGGGAAACAACATGTACAGCTTAACTCGGTGCAAAGCTCATTAAATTTGGACCCTGGCGTGGACTTGGTTTGCCGTCTTATTTATTTGAAAATAAAATCTTGTCTGCTTTAATATCCTTAACTTGTCTGAAATGGTTAAATATAATATTTGATTGCACATAATCCATGTATTTGTAAGTAATTTGTTTAATAGATCGATGTGAAATTTCAGACCTAATCTGGAAAATGACATGTTTATTGTAGTCACTACTCTCTGTTGTCTTGATTAGATCACAGCAACAGAATAAAAGCGTGTCATGAAAGATTGTCAAAGTATTGACCTTTGCCTTAAAAAAAAGTCACGAGGCTGGAATTTCTGCATGGAGCAGCAAAGCCTGGAGCATGTTACACTTTAGACAACTACTAAGGTAACATAACAGTGGTTTTCTCAACAAAACTGAAAACATTCAGAAATGTCAAAGTTAGAAAAACTAAAAAATACATAAGGGGAAAAGCATGTTCGAACGGAGAGACGGATAAAGTATGACTTTTACATACTTATAAAAGATTTAGGGGAGTTTGTTGGTATTAGCAGATCTAATAATAGACTGCTGCCTAATTAAAATCCAAGCTACAAATGCTCATTATTAGTCATGGCTGACCTCACAAACTCAAAGTTTGGAATAAAATTAATTATGAGTGTTTTTTTTTTTTTTATGTTAGCAGGCTAGTTTGTTACATTTACCTCTCCATGTCACATATGACAGAAGAGTAGCTGGTGTCTCACAGCAGTAGTATTGCTGCAACAGAAGTAAAACCAAAATTTGGAGAAATTATCTAGAGGATCTAACCTAGTTTCCAGCAGGGGATGGGCTGCTTAGAGGGCTCTAGTGTAAAAGAGGGGAAGTAGCCTCCTGGTTTGATAAATGCTACAGAAACAAATCCTGTTTTGCAGAGAAACACCTATGTTTGCAGAGGTTAAAGGAGCTGTCAATGGGTCTGCTGTATGTGGAGCATTCTGCTTTACTTGTCAAGCCCCCATTAAGGTCCATCCTCCAGGCCATTAAAACCAGTGGGCTGTTACGGATTTTATAGAGTGCCTTGTGGCCTCTGCAATGCCCTGGAAACAAGAGAGTGCTATACCATCTATGTGAAACATTTTAAGCACAAACCAGAAAACAAGAAAACACCAGTCTGCTTTTTACAACACTTGCTGGTCAAAGTTTTTGGGTTATTACTGGGTTGAAGTGAGTTTTGAATTACGTCCATCGGTACATTGCAGAGGTCTTGTGGTTTTCTTTAGTAAGGTTCCACTCGGTACTCAGGTAGTCAGGTAGAACCTTTTCATGGGATATCTCAGATCCTTTGAGCATGGCCTGGATGTTATGTAATGGGTATGGCATGAATAGAGTGATTTCAAACACAATGTTTGCTTTAGCTTTGCTTTAGCAACTGACACGCGTTCCAGGAGATTCTGTCAGGTCTCAAACTATGTCAGCTCTACAGTCTTACGATGAAAAGCCTCATCCTTCTTTGTTTATCCATTTGTCTTTGGTTTGGCTAAAGGGGAGTACCAAAACGGTGCCCTATGTCACTCTCATAAGCTTTGCTTTCACTATACGGCTTAGCACTTAACTTCAGGCCTGTTTATGAGCAGACAGCTGTGGAGCCAACCGCTAAACTTAGACGTGACAACAGTTGCAGAATGATTCCACTACTAAATCCATTGCCGATAACACTGCGCTGCATCCGTCCCCATAGATGCCCATTGCACTCTGTTATTCTTTTGGTTTTGCAGGCAATGCTAATGATTACTATTCTTCTGAGACATCTTAAGACCAAAAAAGAAATGGGTAAAAAGTGGAAAGTAAAGTATTTTTCAGACCTAATGGAGTTGCTAATCTCTCCCTCACTATGGAAAAAGAGATAAATAAAAAGACATCAATAGATCATTTACAGTTACGGGTTATTTCCATTTCAGTCAGTAAGCCTTGCTTTCAGTATATAGTTGAATTCATCTAAAAATAGCCTCTTTACATTTTTTCCTACTATAAGCAATCAAAAGAACTTGCCCTGCTAAGGATAAGAATACTTTAGTTTGTCCTATGTATAGATGCATAAATACCATGTGAAAGTAATGTGAGGATCACACCCTCCGAAATGATAACCTCCAAAAGGCTTTAATCGCTCTGAGGAGGGGGCGTCGCCGGTGGAAAGTCATCCCACTGGGTCAACATTCTGGAAGGCTGGGTCGCTCGCACCAGGTTCCTTCTGGTTTGATAGGCGTATTTGGGAAGTGTCGTTAGTCGGAGGTCGGCGCGTTATTCTGGAACAATAGCCTTTTGTGGTGAAAAGTTATCTGTCGTTAATCTGCAGTCTGTCACTAGAGAACAGGAGGAGAGGGGCCCTGTGAACAGAGTAAGGTCTTTTTGAACTGATATCATTAGCTTGGATATTCTTACTGAGAAAATATAATATGTAGTTATTTAAACTGGGGCCTTAAATTCTGGCCATAATTGTTTTGTTTAAGTTTTTGCTCATATATTTCAAACATAAACAACATTTTGGGGGAGATGGTTAAGGCTGCCGTACCCCCAGCCCAAATCATAGGGCAACTCTAAGCTACTGTAAACTGAAAAAATGTGCATGTGCACTGAATCAGATTCACAGGTAGCATCTCCACCCACTGAATACCATGGAAGAAAAAAAAGTTAATAATGTGGGTAGTGAGAATAATTTCCGTGAAGTGCTTAGCATTTTCTGCTTTAACTTACTCAGTGAAGGCTGTGAGGTATTAGCAAACAATCATTCATTAACCAAGTTTATCGCTGAAAGTCAAGGACATGTTAGTGTCAGGGATCTTCTCCTCTACAGAAATGCATGATCTGGTATGTGGTGGATGTGGAAGGGTTCGCCTCTGCATTTATCGGTGCACTAGCAGCAGCAGATCACATGGTCACCTCGGTAATTACTATATTCAATTGGAAAGAGTGGGACATCTGGACACTTAAGAGCTTCCAGTCATATACTCCAGCAGATGCGGTCCGATTTCTATTTTACAGAAGTTGCCTTTAATAATGTGAGAAAAAAAACATTACTTTCAACTCTAGACTTAATTAAGCCTGCGTGAGTAAAACAAATAAATAACCAAATTTCCACTGCTTCTTGTCTTTCCTATAACCCTTCATTTATTTTGTTCTGATTAAATTTATAGTTCATTATATACACGGCACCAGATCATTGAATCTAATCGCGTAATGCACTGATGCTGTAAACATACATTTACAGATGAGTAATGCCTTGCCGATGCTAGTTGTTAGTGACAGCTGGCTAATCGCTGTTCAGTAAAATATTTCATATATATTTTAAAATATAATTGGAATGTAAATTTAAATATATTTAACTCTAGGATATGTAACTGGTGAACAGTTCGTGGGCATAGATTAAGTGACATGTTGATGGGATGAGATCTGTCTATGTCCAGTTAAGTGTGGAAGATAAACAGGAGAGTTCCTTGGGATTAAGCACGCAGGTCCAGCCAAGCTCATCACTAAGGATTTAGTTTATGAAACATCCTTGTATTATTTTTGAGTGCTTACTGTACTTCACTTATTGCTTATTTCCCTGGAAACTCTTACTTTCTAAAGGTAATCTTCTTGACTTTAGCTTTTAAAACATTGGCGGCCTGTCTTATTTGATCTAAAAGAATAAACTATAAAAGCCCATTTTAATGCAAGAGCTTTGTACTGTGCTGGGAGAATGAATATGTCTGGATGTCACCTACTCCCATGTTCCTCAGGATCAGCAGCACTGATTTTGAGGTTAATGATGTGAGGCTATGGCCCGAAACGTAGTTTCCTTCACAAGAATCAGAAATCTGCAATCACAGAGCAGAAAACATACAGACATACACTCACAAGGCTAACTCACAGTCGTTAACCAACGTAAAGTCTTTGGACAGTGGGAGGAACCCGGAGGAACCCCACCCAAACACAGGAGGAGTCCGAGTCAGTTTCAAACCCAGACCTCGGCGCCATGAGGTCCCAATGCTAGCCATCAAAATGCCACCCATATTGTGTTAAAATGAACACTTTCAGTTTAATATTCATTATTGTTTTACACTTTTATATATTAAATACGCCTCTTTCCTAACTTTGTTGTTTAGAACCAATAAGGAAGAAAGCCTTGGATGCATTGTATATAACTTGCATTTTCTTGTAAAAAAAATTCCAACGTCTCACAAGGACTTCTTCAAGACAGGCTCAAAATGTTAATCGTCAGTAGCAGGAAAATCACATTCCCCAGAAGACTGAACTCTATGTCTGTCATTTGTGATACCTCTGGAATTAAGGCTTTTCGCTCTTCAGCGGTCCTTCTGAATTCTCTTTACAGGAAGGCCTTTGCAACACAAACAAGCTCTCCCCCAGCCAGGTGGGACGATCATTTTAACTTAAAGAAGCAACTGTGACCATGCAGACCGAATGGCGGCAGACAACCAAAGGAAGCGTTACACATTCCACGGCATTAAACCAACAACAGGACCATTTCATTTCCACACACAAACTGCATGCAGGCACCACTTTTGGCCCCCAGGACTGGAGATTTGCAGTAGTCCCTGGCCTACGTGGAAACAAGGATACATGCTGGTTTTTCAGGAGCAGTCGGGAACACGACCAAACTCAATACTCTAATGTAGATTTGACTTACATAATTAATTCCAATAGAGACATGTTGTGACATCTGAGAGGTTTCTGTGACCTCAGATATTGCCTCTACCGCCTGTTCTCTGCCAGTATTTTTTAGGAATTCCTGATATATCAATCCCATGGTCACAAACAAATGTCATAAAACAGTTTTTCAGCATTGGAGTACAACAGCGGCTGTCTTGTTATCAATCTTAGTGGGTATTAAAGGGGTTGCTGACCTACATTTATTGCATACATTAAGTTAGCGCAGATCCACTCTGCCATACCACAGCAACCTTTTGAGAAGATGGGGACCTAAAGAGGCTTTAATTGTAAAACACAGAGCATATTGTGGAGGGACAGAAGCTGCTTGATTAATGTGCACGATAATCATCGCATCAATCACTTTCACTTATTAAGTCTCGTTTAATATCCTAATGAAGCTTTCCTGAGCAGATTTGCCCCCCCCCCCCCTTCCCCCAGTATGTTCTGAAGCTACGCCGCCCTGAGAAGGAGTTAATTCACTCTAATTCCCCCCAAATGCACTCTCCTCCTCCCTCAACCCCCGCTGGTCAACGGAGCAACAATTCCCTTCTTCAACACTACAGGTCATTGTGAATGGACGCTCGGAACAAAAGCTAATCGTGTTCTACTGTCTACACCATTTATGCAATACAATGGTCATTATATCAAGTCCACTTCTGAGAAAAATTAAAACTTTTAAAGGACAGAAAAGGTTACTAATACATTAAGTATTACAGAATACTAATACCAATAATAATAATAATAACAATAATAAACTGAAACATGGCCATAGACTATTTTGGATACCAGACTTTTGTTGAGACATATGTCTTTGAAAAACTTAATTTTACCCCTCTTATCGACTCATCTCACTTATGCGTACAGTACATGCTATCTCAACACAGCAAGGCCTCCTTCATCTGACCCAATGGGCTTTTCAGAAAATCATCCTCGCAAAAGAACAGCATGCCACAGTCTTATTTATGGTGAGCATGTGTCCGGAGGCATCTTGATAGCACACTGGAAACGCACTGTTCTCAGAAGGAAGGAAAAATATCTCCGGTGAATTATTGGTGTCCCTCAATAGCCACACCGACTTGCCAATGTCGCCCAGGCAACAACTGGCACAAGGTGACAAAAGGGTATTTCGTTTCTTCTATGGGCGCCTTTTATTAATTTATTGTTGGCCAGCAGCTGTTGTGTACCTGGCCTCACATGCAGTCCCTATTCAGACTATCTTGGCAACGAGAACTGAGCTTTGGGCTCCGGCATGAATCAGTCCTTAAGGATGACTCTAGCGTCATGTGATACGTGCCGGGCGATTCAGCCCCCCGAAGTGCACTTTTGATAAAACGACTCCTGATCCTGATGAGCACCGTTCTCTTTTTATCCTCACGGATGGCTGTATGGCCAGCACTACTGCCCTACTCTGTGGTCCTGATCACAAGAGTACACGCTGAATAGCAGGAGGAATTGACTAACGCACGCCTATCCATCTACACCCCCACCACCACCTCCTCTTTGTCCCTCTGGAATGATACCCTTCTGATCTTGTCCTGTATCAAACCTTGGGAAATGTGAAGTTATTTATAGTGAAGTACCGAGGAGGCAAGTTTTGCAACCGGTATCAATTTCATGACAAACGAAATTCCTTGGCCCAGCCAGCAACAATGGGCTAACAGTGCCGGGCAGCTTAAAGGGAGCAGTATGCCTGCCGCAGCTGTCAGGGTTGTCAAACCTTGTCTTGAGGCTCACCCCAGGCTAAATGCATAACTCCACAGATAAAGGGAACAGTACAGAGGGGCCCAGATGGCTCTGCTTCAGTTGCCAGGGTTCAGAAGATGATTCTTGCCAGTTTGTAATGCTGGGCTGTATATGCATATGCCCATAAAATCTTTTAAGCGTAAATGCTTGTTGCCGGTGCTACCAAGATTCTTTGATCAATTCCTTGCATTTGATGTTAAATGTTCCCCCCTTGCCTGTGGCGACTGCTGTTGAAAATTTTTGATACATGTGAACATGGAAAACAGAGCCGGAGAGTTTTACTTAAAGACCTACAATCAGCAGATCAGCTCCCCACCATAGCCAGACTCTCAGCCCTTTCCCCCCACCCGGCTCTTAGGCAGGCATAACCCTGCTGTCCCCTGATTAGCTCGGCAATAAGCATGTATAACTCATTTCCACCTATCAGCCCAAATCACCATCAGTTGTTCATGGTCAGCCCTGCCTGCTGTTGTCCCGGTTCACCAGGATATCACACGATCCGGGTTTCCCTCCACCTTCAGTAACTTACGTGACCACAGCTTGTGTCCTATCCTGTAAATGGAGCACATTTAACACGTAACTGAGTAAAAAAAAAAAAAAAAACTAATGTTAGTCAACTAGGTTTTTAGAGATACCCTGGATTTAACCAAGCTGACTTAGCCCCTGTCTTTGGAGATTATATATCTGTCATTTCCACGTGGTTGTGTTCCAGTCCAGGAGCCTGGTGCTTTGTGACACAAACGCTAACCCCTGGGCCACCTATTACCCCTAGTGCAATGTTTGCATTGTTTCTTTCTTTATTAAAGTATAAGCAGAAACAAAGCAGTCATTGCCATGAATCAGGCCTTATGGCTATGAGATTAAATCTCCTCAAACACCTCCTGTTCATTTGAGTAATTATATTAGAATTACCAGGGATTATAAACTGCTTTAGCATTAAGCTTCTGCTCGAAGGACGGACCCATAATAACTCATCTTTTCTGGTGCGGGGATGTGTGATTTTCAAGTGATCTCAATAAGGATGCAAAAATGTCCGGTGTGTGCCCTTCTGTTAGACTCTTTGCAGACGGTTAATCTCCTACCAAATAAATACACTGATTTTCAGTCTTCTTTTTTTCTGTGAGCTAATTTGTGGAAATAGCTATAGATTTGAATCAAAACCCAACAAAAATACAACTGACCCAAATGTTGAGCTAACTGTGCTATTCTACAGGATGTTATACGTAGATGTCAAACATTTTGAAACTGGAAGTAATATATATGGTCCAAATTAACATTTACGCAAATGTAATAAATTTATAGGACTTGTAACATGCTTCCGAAATAAACAAAGAAACAAACATGGGGTGTGTGTAAGCATCCTAGACGTTGATTTAGTGTTTTGTGAGATTTTCTGTAAAGTATTGATGCTAAGTACTTTAGCAACCTTTTAAAAGAAAGATCCTTCTCAGAGTTGCAGCGCCAAACGTTTGAGTGAGTTTAATCAATTCTCCTGAAAAGAGATATCGTCGAGAAGCTCCACATAGCTATTGTGGTCTTGTTAATTCTGAGGCTGAACTAATTGCCTGTTTTGTCCTGCAACGTCCCGAGGGTAAGACCTGAAACTCACTTCAGTGGAGGTCAGTAGCTTCTTTCAGCATTCTTGTACTGAGAAGCTCAGTAAGGATTCTGTGAGGTTCCCCCAATGACCCCACCACAGCGTTTTGAGATTATATTTAGTTTTTAATATTAAGGATCCTAACACAAGCTTGTAATGAGATTGATTAAGCAGATTCCATGAACGATTTATAAATAAGAACCAGGATTAGAATTGGATCAACCCAACTTTGCAGAGAAAAAAATAAGGCCGGAAGTTTGTTGATGTGGTATAGGTCATCTGATGTTGATGATGTCCTGACGTCTAGTCACTACAGGCTGAGGACAGACCTCTGTCTCCAGGCAGACTGACACAATTATTGAGTCATTTGCACACGTCATAGTGAGTCTGTTTTCATGTTGGCTCCAGCAGCTGTTTTTGTGTGCAGTATCTGTGTGGAGAAGGAGTGACAGAAAGCAGCCCTGGGCATGCTGTAGATGACTAGAGCTTCTCTGAAGTATCCATTCATAAAGCCGACGTTAGCAAACAGGAAATAAATATGGGTTACGTTTTGGTTACACTCTGATGCTGGGACAGGTGTTAATAACAGGTGAGCTGTAAATAAAGGCGTGTTGAGGATTTCCTTTAAAACGGCCCGATATCTGTGGTTAATAATCCTGAATATTGTTAATATGTTAATAAGTCTGAATATTTCCCTCCCTCTGTTTCTGGCCTGAGAGGAACCGGTGCTATGTAGCAAGCCTCGCTAGGAGGCTAACTGTGTAAAATAAACGAAACAGAAAAAGAATCTGGTGTTGCATACTAATACCTATCGATGAGCATACCAAGTCCAGAAAGGGCAGCCTTTCCCAAGTTTACTGTCCTCCGTGTGGAAATGCCTCACCCCGTCCTCCTCCCTCGGCGGGTCTGTGTTCTTTCGCGCCTCAGGCGGGGGTTACGTGCGAGGGAGACAGACCCAGTGCCAGGCCCATCTGCGGATCAGAGCCGGTGCACTATGGGTTATCAGATGAGGGGCTTTTCTGAGAAGACCGGGCCTCGAATTGCACAGCAGCGCCTGTTAGCCGATTCTGTTGACTTACGACAGATCATCTGCACCACATACATGTTTCTGACTAACCACCTCTGAATGGGTGGTGAGGAACCATTGTAAGAGCCCTTTTCCTGCACACACGAAACACACGCGTGTTTTTTTTTTTTGTGTTTTATTGGAATTTGTTTGCTTTTATGTATAATTTCGAGTTTACACCAAATTGGGCTAATAGCTGCTTATCTTACATCATTTTTCCTAGAACCATTTAAATTCTATTTTACAAACTGGGAACGATTTCAGCAAGTGTTCATTTTATTCATTCAGAAATGTTACCTGAGCAAACATGCTACTTTTAAAAATATTTGCTGAGCATGTAAAAATTTCAAATGAAAATATGTTTTTAAAAATGATTAATTGCAATACTATATATATATATATATATATATATATATATATATATATATATACAGTGTATATATTCAGATAGTAATGTGGACCTTGTTACGTTAAGTAAAGTGTGATGGTAGACAAGGTACAAGATTCTCAAAACTACCTAATCTGTGGCAAAGATTTAGAGCTTGCCTCTGTTCGGGGTATTGAAAATCAGTCCCAGATCCCAGAAATAGTCCTGAAAGAAGAAGGTTAGTGATAATCCCGGCACTGTAAGTCACTGTATGTAATATCCAGACAGGTTAAAAGAAATTAATCTTTTTAGCCAGGAACTAAGAAGATTTCGGGGAGATTTGATTGAGGTATTGAAAATCCTGAAGGAGATTGAAAGACACATGGATTTGTGGCTTGGAAACAGGGCACATTAAAAAGTCTGACTTTGGTAAGGAGAAAGGAAACCATTCCGTTGTGTAAATAGAATTGTAGGTCAGGCTCCCATCCCCACTAATTATGAAACTCATAGCATCAAAATCACCCAAATTTTCCACAACGCTCCAAGCGCGTTGATTTTTACCAGTGTGTCATTCAGACGGGCTGCCCTAATAAAACCCTTTGAAACACATGTCTGGAAAGCTGGAGGACCTGGGACTGCTTTGACTGCGGCACAAAAGGAACATCCTTCTCCACCCCCCCAGAGACGAGTGGCCAAGGAACAGGGGAGGAAAAAATCTGTGGATGCTGTTAACTCAAGCCAGGGGCTTTGGATACAAATCAGTGCCAACCCCTTCCAAACTTCCACCATGCTGCAGACAAGGAGGAGGGTCGCCCCCTCACATGGAGTCTATGAAGCAGGCATTCTCTGACCCTCTTTAGCCAAAGACCTGTTCCCATGTAGCATGCAACGTTTGAGAAAAAGATTCCTCGACTCAAACTTATGAAGATGGCACAAAAATTGCTGAGCCTTGTTTGTGTTAAAAAGATGATGCCGATTCCCCCCAGTATATAGAACCAGTTTATCCATTTGCTGTCTGAGCTGGTAAAGATTTCTGCTGTGCCTCATGTTGTGATGCCTTGATCACTTATGATGCCAGCAGTATCTGGGGGAATGGCTCCTGTTCACTTACAGGATTCAGGTAAAACGTTGCTTTACTGCTGTGCCTGTGTCTGGCACCGTGGAGCAGTACTTAAGAAATCTGACTTGTGACCAGATGGTTGTGAGACCAAAATCTCAGAAGTCTGACTTCATGCCCTTAAGTGAGGCTCTTCACCTTCACTGGTTCCATAAAAGGTCCCACTGTATAAATTGGTAGGCTGTTATAATGTGAGTTACACCCTTCCCTCAGGATAAGCTTGTCCTCTGAGTAAAGTGCTCAGACTTAAGTGCAAAGATAAACATCCCAACATTTAACACTACGCTTTTCTACACAGCAAGAAATCAAGTACCCGTGTTACAGCTGCAGCTGTGTTCTCAACAAATCACTGTCCGTCCACAACATATCATACGCCACCTATACACACAGAGAGAGATAACGAATCACCTACCTGAGCTTAAGGCTCATCTTGGGCCAGTGTTTCACCTGAAGATCATAGCCTGCCAAACACAAACCCTCCCCCATTTAATCTTAAAAATGTAAATCCTCAATTGGTCAGGAATTACTCAATGGAGGGGCGATGTGTGACTGCGGTAGATTATATTATTTCAGCCTTGCCCTGCTTGATCCTCTTTACCTCTTATTCTTTCATAGTAGATATAACAAGAATGTATTATTTTAAGAGACTCTGAAATAGATTTTCTTGATGAGACAGAGAGACCTCCCTTTGACATGACTATTAATCCTCAGACTGTGGGCCAGAATATTTTATTTTCTGTATATTTCTGAGGAATATATATATTTAACAAATGGAAGCACTTTTTTCTGATTTGGGGATATGGGGGACTTTAAAACTGAACAATTGAGAGAGAGTGCTGGTTTGAGAGACCCTATGAGAATAAAAACGCATAGGCATTAATGAATAGCCAGTTTGTAAAAAGAAAAGAGAGACCTAACAGTGTTTGTATGATCTGGGAGACGGAGTGTGGGAGCCTGAACTGAAATGTCGAGGTCTCCCTTGGCTTTAAGTCCAGGCTCTGGAACTATCAGAAGAGCTTAGTGGTTAAAAGCTCAGCAATATACTCAGGGGCCAGTGGAGCTTGTTTTAAAAGTAATCAATAAAATCTTCAAATTGATTCTTAAAGCAGCTGGAAGCCAGAGCAGGGTAACAACGAGAGGCACCTTGAATTTGGCACCAGCTGGAGACGGGACTGGGAGTGCTGGGTAGGGCATGTAAAAGAGAAGAGGTCTGATCCAGCCTTGATGAGCTGAAAGACTGCTTTCTTTAGAACCTTGGAAGGTAGCATGTAAATGATTTCTCAAATAATATCCATATTAGTTTTCTTTAGAAGTAACTGGACTATTGCATGCTTAAAGCAAGATGGAACAGAACCAGTAGCCAGGGGACCGTTCGTTGTGGAGACAATGTGTGGACAAACAGTCACCAGCACCTCCTTTTGGGGACTGGCTTGAGTAACGTCTAAGGGACTGGGAGAAGATTTCTTATCAGTCACTAACTCACAGAGATCCTTCAGTGTGACAGGCTCAAAATGGAAAATTTCCGTCATGCTGTAGTTGACATCAGTAGTGTGTAGTGAACATCAGCAGTGTAGTGGACATCAGTAGTGTAGTGGACATCAGTAGTGTGAAGTGGACATCAGTAGTGTGTAGTGAACATCAGCAGTGTAGTGGACATCAGTAGTGTGAAGTGGACATCAGTAGTGTGTGGTGGACATCAGTAGTGTGTTGAGGCAGAGAAAACTGAAGATAAAGGAAGTGAGTGTAATTGGGGATATGTCTCAAGGCTGGACTGATTTTGAGTGGCACCCTTCGCTGATCATGTGTTGTCTAAAGCAACACCATGGCCGGCCGGCCGGAGCCAGGCACCGTAATTAGGAGAGAGTTGATGGAGGCTGGGAGCTCTTTAGCATGTCCTATTCAGCCCTTGGGCAAACACCTGTCGCCGGCCTGTCTGTCAGCCTCCTGTAGGGCTCTGCCACGCGCCGCAACGCCTCCTCATCCCAGCGCTCCCAGTCACCCTGTCGCCCAGAGGCCACAGGCCACCACGCACTGCCAGCCAACACAACGTGGGACCAGGCGCTACCAACTCCTCACCTCCAATGTTCAATGTCATCCCAGCCAGGCACGGTTCCCCCAATACATAGTCGATCTGAGAAATATTTCTGCAACGTGAACACAACTGAAGCTGAAAGGGAGTTTTCCTACCGTATTATGCACTCTAACTTCAGGGTGTCTCCACAAAAAGATAACCATGTGGGGTTTAGAGAAACTATGCTCCAATAGGAGGTGCTGGCATGTTTAGATGTTTAGTTTTTATTAGTAATTTGTGCACTCACACTCTCATCGGAAACTCTTAATTTGGACTGCAGTTCAATTAAAATGTATCCTTCTTTGTTCGCTGGTTCCCAGGCTACTCTCTTGAGCTCTTCAGTTGGGTTGGGTGTCCAGATTTCGACGAGAATAAAAGAGGACACAATGATCTGTCCAACTGGAATTTGTTGGCAAAATAGGAGGGGGGGTCATGGAGATGGAAACAGAGAGAGAGAGAGGGAGAGTGAGACAAAGAGAGAGGACGAGTATGGAATATTTTCCAGCATAATGGGAAAAATAACTGCCTATTTTGAGCATACTTCTTGTTATTATCATTACAGTTATCGTTGTATTATTATTATTATTATTATTATTATTATTATTATTTCATAGAGCAAATATCCATGTTGAAAATTCCTTACAGCACTCATTAGTAAAAAGCAAAGTTAATATGGTTATTTATGATTTATGATTAAATAGATTACATGCTGGTAATACGGCAATGCATACACAGTTCTACAATACAACAATGATGACAGGAGGAAATGTAATGTCAAGCAATTATTTTGGAGATATGAGGATATTGGAAACCTCATTGCCATTCATTGTATTTGAATTCTTTCTGTTTGTTAAGATTTGTTCCATTCTGCAATTTCAAAGTAAACGTTCTGGACTTGTCTTGTATTTATACTGTAAGATTTAAATCACCTTTCATTGATCAGTAGCACACAATAAATATCAGAGTGGAGAACAGAAATCCTGGAACTCAGTGTGTGATTCCAGAGCTCCACAGCAATCATAATCCTCAAAAAAACCTCCCATTGTCCAGCAGTTTCTGGGTACTTGTGCATGCAGTCCCCATACCCCCCCCCCATGCAATTTCAAGTACCCTTGGAAAGGATGTACAGCATAATTACCTTTGGAGAGGATGTAAAGTATGAGTACCCTTAAAGAGGATGTACAGTATGAGTACCCTTGGAGAGGATGTAAAGTATGAGTACTCTTGGAGAGGATGTAAAGTATGAGTACCCTTAAAGAGGATGTACAGTATGAGTACCCTTGGAGAGGATGTAAAGTACAAGTACCCTTGGGGAGGATGTAAAGTACGAGTACTCTTGGAGAGGATGTAAAGTATGAGTACTCTTAAAGAGGATGTACAGTATGAGTAGCCTTGGAGAGGATGTACAGTATGAGTACCCTTGGAGAGGATATAAAATCTGAGTATGCTTAGAGAGGATGTACAGTATGAGTACCCTTAGAGAGGATGTACAGTATGAGTATCAACATAGTTTTTTTTGTGAGAATTGACATTGTTGCACAGGAAAGTTCTGTTACTACTTCTGGTTTCTTTGGAAATCTGGAAGGATTTGTAAGTGCATCAAAAGACAGAGAGGAAAAGCGATGGTTGCATGGTGATGGTTGAATGGTGATGGTTGTCATGCTTAAAATCCACACAAACTTAAAAAGCTCCATGGATTTTTTTTAATAGAATTTTTGGGCTATTATGTATTTATTTTATTTTTTTAAGTCTATGGTCTAACCTCTGCCCCTTCCATGCCCCTTCCTCCAGCGTTAAACATTCCAATCTGCGGTAACTCTGTGATCCTGCCACTAGGCGCCGCTAAACCATTTAATACCTTCGTGATATTTTCTGCCCCCAATCCTGCTAATAGTGCTGCAAGGGAATTGATTGTTTAGTCTGAAGGAAATCTATAATAT